>JANTCA010076862.1:0-12395 GCA_024741275.1 Chironex yamaguchii
GCAGAGGACAGAAAAAGTTGGCGAGCTCTCATTAAGACCACACTAACACCAATAGGTGTGAGGTGATACAATGATGAAGATGTATGTGAAATAAGTGTGGGAAATGAAATATTAGGTATTGGTCAAAAGAATGAGCAACTTTATGGTATCAAAACAGTGTTACCTGACTGTGTGCATTACACAAGTAAAACCACTTGATACATGTTCCTTAAAATTATGGTATAACGATCATGCTCATATCAATGAAAGTAATGTATGCAAACAATGACATAAACAAAAAAAGAGTCATTGTGTGAACTGTGCTCCGAGAAAGAAGCATCATAATCCATTTCTTTCAAGTTCATCTAGTGCAACTGATGTTCTCGAAATAATTTTCAGTGATACTTGCACCACACGTGCGTGCCTTCATCAATGATCAGTCAGCATGTTTTTGTGTTCATGTTGTTAAGATGAGGTTTTGTGAAGTTTAAGGGTCTCTTTGAGATGGCAGAAGATATGTACACATGAGCAGAATTGAGTGGCATATCAAATGAATAGAACTTTAGCTTTAGGTATGACATGGAAGAAGGCCTTTACTCTGTAGGCAGAAAGAGTTCGTTTTTTCACTTGGACTCTTTCAATTATGTTTTCTTTCTTCATTTTCTCTTCTCATTTTCTTCATAAATAGTACATGAAGTCAAAGGTGAATTAATTGTATTTTTATCAAGCTAAGGCCAACGCATTAGTACCTTTCTATGACCCTTACAGTCTCAGTCATTAGTCGATTTTATGAAGAGTGAAAGAAAATGAAACAATTTTGTTCCTTTGCTCAGTACAGTAACAAAATCTAAAATTACGCACAGTTTAATTGTTTTAACTGTTCTTCGTTCATAATGTTCAAAGTTCTTCCTTAGAGCTGGATTTATTCTCTGTTTCCAATTCGGAGTCAGTTTCAAAATCAGCATTCTCATCATTCCTTTCAGAGCTTTTTGTGAGGTCAAGACAGGATTTCTTACTTGGAGGCTCTACTACTACCGCCTTCCGTCGTTCTACAAGTAGATGTCTAGGGCTCTTTCAATGATCTCATTTCTCTCTTGGATTGTCCAATTTTTGTCATTGCTACATATGATGAGGATTTGTTCCATTCATTTGTGCTTCACGTAAAAGTGCTTGTCTGTCAAAATATTGGTTAATGTGCTGAATGCACATTCAACAAGGAGAGTTAGAACCACTGATAGCTTAAATAAATCAGATAGTTTAGAGACTGAAGAAACAAAATGGAGGCAGAACACGTTTTTGTGAGGCGGTTAAGAGCCCTCATAAATCATTTTGCGATGACGAAGGCAATGGCAAAGGTAATCGCCTGCGTCAAACAAAAAGGCCTGTGTTATGCAACCAACTGATAGTATCCATGACTGCAAGCTGGCTGAATCTATTGAATCAGAAGCAGGTGATCCAAACAACACTGACATGGCATAGCAAAGTGAACATGTAGAGCAATGGGAATATGGTACCGTGAGTTCTGCTCTTTTCTTTTGCTGAGCCTAGTGGTTGAGAAAATCATCTAAATCAAGAGATTTGAGGATATCTTTGCTCAGCATGATGTCGCTACCTCTAGATCAATTCAACAAATTATGAGCACAGGAAAAAATTTGATTCATTGCACTGAAGCTCCTTTCTACCGTGGCAGTGCCTACAGGGATTGTTTTTGACACCTGTACAACTTTGGTTAAATTTGGATAAAATGCAAAATTAATCGGCTTTTCCAGATTCAATGACTATCTTGGCTCCCTCAAATTCAGGCTTGGATGTCTGCCTATCGACAGCAATGATATTGTAATCTATCTACTTAGGTCTCTCTTTGTGAACTAGGGATAAGAGACAATTCGAATTATCCAATAATGCTCAAGGGTGGCTGTTAGTAGTCAGGCATAGAATAGACAGTATTGTCTGTTTAGAGTTGTGGTTGTGGTTGCAGCAGTGTTCCTTGCTTTTACTGTTAAGATGGCTACCAAAGTTGCACGCCAGTGATTCTCTTGTTAATTATGTAGTTTATTGTTCTGTTATAACAATTGGATTACTACCAATACATTGGAGTACTTAGTAGTGCATTTTTCCTTCAACCATGATAACATAATGGGAAGCGAATGCTCAAATGAAACAAAACCCCCTGCTCATCAGAATCGGTCAAATTACTTCAAGACTTGCTAGAGCATCAGAATGTCAACAGACCTTTTTTATAAAAGATGAGGGTGACCACTTGACTCAAACGTCTATTGATATTTCTCTAGATAACCTATCATTCGTATTTCCTTGTATCAAATAAATTTCATAATGTAATAAACAATAACAATGAAGCCAAAGGTTAATGACAGAGGAATAGGGTAGAGAGAATGGCCATGTTGGCAATCAGTCAACGGTGTACTAGTAGACCACAAGTAAATGTTCAAGGATAGACACAGTTCAGTAAAAAAATGGTATAGTGAAAAGGATATAAATTCATTTATTGGTCCAAAAATGTCATCCACCTTCCCTATCTGTGACTTATTTTCCAGGTAAACAGGCGCATTGAAATACGGTATCCCTTCATTTGTGCATTTGCAGACTAAATCACCTTCACATGGATGCAAATAATGACCAAGCTCTAAAAAAGAAACATAATTCAAAACGTGGTTAACATACCTAAGCAAGGGATGGGCACTATTTGGATATTGTTAACAATTGTTGCACAGAGCTCACACTGATAGAAAAAGAAGTTTTCTAGAAAACTGCATATCTCGATACAGAAAATTCATCATTTCAACTCAACTAACACAATTGGTGAAGACATGCATAAACAATTTTTAGTCACAAAGAAATTGCAATGAAAAGAGTTTTGTATAAAATCAACTAGTATGGAATAACAACAGTGCAGATTCACACTTGTGTGAAAAAGGCCATGACTACATTGTTTCTTCATAGCATGACTTCCGATTGTTTCTCTCAACCGATATTATACATATGTGGCCATTCAGAGGAAGTTACGTAAAAGGTCACATATTTTGCTAATACATTGCTGCTGACAATCTCAATGATTTAACTATTACATGATCAGCCGATAATGAAATCTACATATTTATACACTTTTCAAAAAACAGTTGGACCAACCTTCACAGATGATTTCAACTTATGCATGATGGAATATCATTCAAAGTTTGATTCTACATAGCCATTATTTCCACAGAGTGTAATTCGTGCAAGCGTGGATACCTACAAGGGGAATGGGCCTGTGCTAAACAGAAACACCTAAGGAAGATTGAACACGTTTCCCTGGTGATCTAAAAATGGAATGAATTCTTCAATAATTAAGAGATTACAAATGTACACAATAATTAAAGATTCAAACAAAAGTATATTAACCAACAGGCTCTTTCTTGCTTTCCCTAAGTTATTTATATACATAATCTATTTACATTCTTATTGTTCATGTGTCTACTGATCTACCTATCTTTTTACTTAATTAAGTATTTATGTAGCTGATGTATTTCTTTTGCTTTTCGATGAGTTTAATTATTGATGAAAGGCACAACACAATATCTGGATTGTTACTTTATAGTGACTTAATTCACAAAACTATTTAGTTGATCAATAAGTTCATTATAATTTCTTAACATGTATGCATATACTTATTTACTTTTCATTCATTCATCTATTCAATAAATTTTTGCACTTTTATAAGTTTTGTTATTATTAAACCATATGCTACTGTAGAAAGAGTATAGCAAAAATTTTTGCAGTTACAAATCTAAAACCATCTAGATCTGTGGAACCATCTTTGGTACCATTTCAAGTTTGTGCTGTACAAGACAAAAGACCTGATGCCTCCAAAAAAGCACAAATTTTTATGATGGCTTCTATGCATTTGGTATAGTATATTGTAAATTGCATCAAAGTGTCAGTGTCATTTTAAATAGAAAAGAAAAAGATTGTCATTTTTTTCAATTGTTTTATATTTTGCTTCCCATTAATGTTGTCACTACTTGCAAGGTTCAATAATTATAATTATGTGATGAGCTACATAAGTAAGAGAGTAACCAATAAAGAATGAGGGTGATAAAGAATAAAGTTAATAATTATGTTGGGCTGATTGAGTGGAACACTGCTATCTGATTTAATACTTAGAAAGCATTCAGTAGGAAGTTTGATAGAGGTATAGCTGTCTTACAAGCATATTTTTCAATATTCGATGTTGGAGGGTCATAGTGGTTTTCATCATAGTGGAACTGTGGATGGTTGACTTAAAACTGAAACAGGCCAAAATTATACATAAACACAGAAACATAGAGTTTTTATGCATGCAAGATTGAATATCTCCGTAGTCTACATTAGGTGAATTCCTTTCAATCCCTTTCATCTCAATTCAAGCTGCTTCACCTGTTTCCATGTATACATAAACATTGGAGCTTCTTTGATATAAGACAATTTCATCAGAGTTCACTCCCTTCATGACCTTAAACCACCTTCTACATTTCTCACTTGGTCTTGCTTGTGAAAATATAAAAGCTGATGAGTGTGTTGTGATTTGTACTTCAATATTGTGATGACATTTCAAAGGCAAGATTTGCTAAGGATTGGAACTCTAGTTTGCTCACAAGAAATGTCTAAGCGTAGCAGCCAAGACTTTTCTTCATCTCAACGACATTGATATGTGTGGTTGTCAAAGTATTTTAGACGCCCAGCTGTTAGGGAAGTGCTATCTCCGAGAAACAAAGAGTTGAGCACTTTTTAAGATTCAAAAGAAAACTAAAATAATGTGAGAACAAGCTAAATGCATCCAGTTTGAGAAGCCCTAATGACAAAAACAATTAGAGAATAGGGGCCTCGATAACAATTTATAAAAGGTATATATGAAGGATCACAATTTATAAAAGGTACATATGAACGATCACAATTTATAAAAGGCGTATATAAAGTATCACAATTTATAAAAGGTATATATGAAGGATCACAATTTATAAAAGGTATATATGAAGGATCACAATTTATAAAAAGTACATATGAAGGCTTTCAAGCCTTACTTATTTTCTTTGATCTTAGGAATCGTGAAATATGTAATTTAAGCTTTGTTCTCTTTTATGGTAGATAAACAAATAACAGCCATCGAATTGACTCGAAAGTCACTTAAGAGTTGGTACAATCCATTTCTATTACGTTCGTGAATATTCTGTCGTCAATATCTGTTCTCTATTACTTTAATTATATTTTTTATTTCAACAAAGGAATTACCAATGGCACCTACGATAACCAAGAATACAATAACTGAGTACAGAATCATATAAAAACATGTTAGATCTGATTGTAACTTGGTATAAAAGTAAATGGGGAACAGTATGCATGTGAAAACTTGCACTGTACCACCAACCAGAGACAGTACAGGACCAAATATTTTATGTTAAGTATGTCCTGGCCTAGGCCAGTAGGCGCCTACAGACAATCTCACGCAGGAAATCTCCACTGTCACATGAATGAATTGAAATCCTGTTAAATTCGTGATATTATCGACATGGCTTTAAAAGTAATACATACCTTCAATACTTTCCGGTGGGCCTGTATCGTAATTTTTGAAGCCTCCTCTACCACCACCGCGACCACCACGGAAACCACCACCACCACGGAAACCACCTCCACCACGGAAACCACCTCCACCACGACCCCCTCTAAAGTTTCCACGGCCTCCTCGTCCTCGATCAAATCCCATACCTGTGCGTTGATCTGGAGTGTCTTGGGCCTGAGTTAAAATGTACAAGAACTACAATTTCCTTTAAGTTCGGCTCAAATAACTAAAAGTTTAAGCATCCCTTTTGACCGAAAAGGACAACATGAGCATGCAGCATGTTCTATACCTCCTCTTGGAAACGAGTCTTTTTCATGGTTTACAAAACAAGGAACATTTTGGAAACAACAGTATTATTAATTTTTTGTACCAACTTTGATAGTCGAGATTAGTGGTTAGCACGTGCAAGAGTTTGACATATTTAAACTTCATTAGTATGGCATGGTGGTAGAAAGGTGAGTTACTTTTAAAAATATTTTTATTAAATTAATCAAATTAATAGCGGGATAGAGTTACCTAAACTATTAATCTTTGCAATGCACATGTCATATGCCGATGAGACATGCCCCACCCAACCATGCACCAACATATGCAAGATTATTTTTAGGTTTAGATATGTAAGATCAATAAATTTGAATGTCATTGAGGCATATTTCAAATCTTATGTGACAATTCTTTGAGGTCTTGTTAAAATTGATATGTTACCAAGTCTGCAGCTCAGTGCAGTAGCCTAGATGTATGGATGTTCTTAGCTGATGAAGAATACACAACTTTGAGTAAAATTACTCAAATTACCAGGATGGAATAAAATTGTACTTTGTTGCCACATAACAATGTCTCACAGAAAATATAAAAGTGAGGAATTGAGGAATTTACCAATAATTGTTCTGTTATTCTCATCCAAACCCTTGTCCCGTTTTCAGTATCATACCTATAACTGTGTTCTTTGGATTAGCCAATAAGATATATTTTGTTTGTAAGCCTTAAACTTGTCCCCTTAAATTGGAATTTTATGGGCAGGTGTGGTAAAGGGGTTTTTGTGATAACTCAAGGAAAGTTTGATTGTGGCTTCAACTTGTTCATTGATTGGATGTTATATATACATATGTTATCTTTGCTGTGTATGGCTATTAATAAGTACACTTGTACAAATTGTGCAGTACTTATTCTTTGTGTTATGCCTTTAATTAATGCCATCTGGCTTGTCCCTTGTGTTTGCATGTTTGAAGGCAGACTTCAGCTGTGATCCTTGTAGGAGGTAGTTGTATGGTTTGTAATTCATCACACACCAGATGCATAGGATCATGGTTCAGATCTTACTATGTGTGCTATTTCTCATCAAATTCCAGGAAGTTCTTCTTTCTGTTAATGTCCTTGTCAAAGTGATATTGGCTATGTGACAAAGTAAAATATTTCATATGGGGGGTTAATATTGTAGATGATCAAGAAGTATCTTCATGCTGTGAAAGTGGAAAATCACAGACTGACTGCAGGATTAAAAAAATAGACAAGGCCATGATAACGTAACAAGCCAACAAGGCCATGTCATCATTAGTGAACTGTACATAAGATCAGTTTGTGCTTCTAATAAATTTCAACGTTTCTTTCTCATTTAATTTGTATTTGTGTTTGTGTTGTTAATTCTGATGGTAAGGATACCATGCCTAAAATGTTTGCTTTAATCAGTACTTTTCATTCCTTTTTTCCTGATCACAGGAAGTATATACCCTTGTTTCCCTGACTTAAACAATGGCTCACAAGCTGAGAAAATGGAATAACAATTTGTCAGTGATCTCAAAACCTCGTATGCTCTTCATATATGTGACAAGGAGGACTTTATTTACTACCATATATGGAAATGGCCTTCAAAGGGCTTTAAATAAAGCAGAAAAACTTGTTGATTATCCTAGCTCATTCCTTGGTCTCCAGTTTCTGTTAGGTAAAGAAGCAGTGAACTTTGCTGGCTTGGCAAAAAAGTTGGTTGGAACAAGTCATCCTCTTTTGGCTACAGCCAAAGACCTTGTTGCAAATGAATATTACAGCTCACGTATAGGTGGCCTGTGGGTATTACTAGTCTCAAAAGGAACTAAATCTACCTATCAGCTCATAGATGAATCACTTGGACCAACAGATGATAGTGGCATTCTGTTGAAACAAAGGAAGCTAGCTGAAATTACAGAGGCCATACAAGTTGGTAAGTAAAGATTTCCAAGTAATTAGTCATAAATGTAAACTCATAATTTTAAACATTTCACCTGCTTCAGCAGCTTGACATTGAAGCATCCCTGCTGTGTAGTGGAAGTTTCAAATTGTAATAAAAATACCAGAGTTTTTTTCACCATCATGATATTATTCAATTAAACAAAAATTTTCCATGCTTTCTACTTTCTCATAACTTTCTTCTTCATTGCCCTCCAGCATCAGTGTCCTTTTGGTTGCACCTCCACATGGGAAGGAAACTGCTAATGATGAAGGCAGTCTTCCAATGCTTGCATGTGTCACATGTTAATAACTAAAATGACTACATACCAACCGTAGAGTTTGATGATAGCTCTTCAGAACCATAGCTTAATCAGTGATGCTGTAAAACTCCTCAACTAGTACAACAAAAGCATATCTTTAAAAAGAGTTGCTTAAGCTTCGTATTAAACTGCACATGAGCTATGAGTTGTACTTAAGATGAACATATTCTAATGGGAAACCTCTGTCTATCACAACGGCCATAATAGATCAAAGAAATAAATTGAGAGGATTTAATATGGTAAAGTAAGGATGACATTCTGAGTTATCTTTGCTTATAAAACCTTGAAAATGGTTATTTGGGGTTTTTATTGACTAGACAATCATATATTAAGCGATGGGCTATGCTGGATGCCAAATAGATAATGTTAAACCTGCAATAGAAGATTATGACATATGAAGGGAAAGAGTGGACCCAGGAGCATCACTTCAGGTTCAACATGGGCAAAGGGTTTCTGCTTGAGCCAGTGACAGATAACCCAACCTTGACATCTTTGCTCATGAGCAAATGACATCTAGGTTTCTCACTGAGCTTAGATGCTTTAGTACTCAGCATTATTTCCATTAAGAATTGATTATACCTGGTTGAAGTCTTCCAACGTAGACCCAAAAGCATGGCCATTATCCTGTCTCTTTAGTAATTGGAGCAGTACTTTCTGGAATCTGGATGGTTGGTGAGATGCACTTTAATATTTGGATGGTACTGCTTGCTGGCAACACCCCCATGTCTGTACCTGGTACTGGGTTGTAAGTCAAGGGGGAGAAGGGTAACTCAAACATGGTTGGTGGCACTGGTGTCATCATCGTAAAAATGACCACAGAAACAAATGGAACATTAAATCTTGCAATAAATGTTTTCACATCTGAGAATCTGATGCACAGGAAACTGGTCCTGGCAGGTCTTTGGTGAGAAGTGGACTATTATCAATCATAAAACCACAGACATACTTAAAGCTGGCAAACTAGAATGTGCACTTCACAACAGGTCAAATGAACATTCTGGTAGGTCTGCTTATCCAGTGTAACGTTGACTTTGCTGTCATTACCGAAGCTAGAATTTCTGGAGTAGGGACGATGAATGCTGAAACTTCTTCTGGCCAGACAATATATAAATGCTACTATTGTGGAGGTGACTCTTGAGACCATAGTGTGGACTTCACTTGTAGATTTCTGATGTGCAGGTTAAGTGTGACACATACATTGGATCTAAACACAGTCTGCTTGTGGTTAAGCTAAGCTTGCGACTGCAAAAATATCATCTGGAAAAACTCACAACTGTACTCAACTTCGACATACTATCAACTGCACATTGCTCAGGCTTTGTGACTGAAGCTCTCAAATTGTTTTGATGCTTATGTGAAACTTGATAAATGGGAGTGCATAAAAAACATCATTCAAGATGCATTCAATGTGGTGTCTAGGCCAGGTTGAAAGCCGTAAAAGTCCTGGATCAGTGATCACACACCCAACCCTGTTGATGAAAGCAAAAAGGTGGATCATCGCAGAGACAAGGCTACAAATGCTGAGGCTTTCAACTAAATGTGAACTGAAGACAGATGAGGAGCCTTGTTGCAACGAAAAAGTGGAAATAATAGTAAAGATGGCTGTTGCAGCAGAGTTTCAGACACTAACAATCATCCTCCATAGGTTGACTGGGCAGCTCACCTAAAGATGTAGATGACAGTCTGCATGACTGCTTTATCTGATCCAGGTGCTGTAATTAGCTCACAGTGGAACTTGTGATCCAGAAGCTCGCTAAGTTGATACACACAATATGCATGGGGCCTGAATGGCTTTCTAAGAGTGTGTTCATGAGCAAGTGTCACACTCAACAGAGAGCTCATTCGAACATGTCACAATTGTCTTGGCATAAACATGCCTCTGACAATGTGGTGCTTGCTGGCCATATAACACTGGTTTGACAGGATACAGTGAAAGTGGCAGGTGAGGTGGTGACGAACTGAGTACAATGACAAGGATTTGTTTGCAATGTGATGTTTGCCAGCAATGAGCAGAATCATGGTCAATTACAACAAGTGTCCAGTATCAGCCTTTGCCAAACCAGCAGCTCTTCTTGAATTTTATCCGTTATAACATTAACTCCCATGCTTAATACCAGGTGATTTCCTCTCCATTAGGATCTTTCTGATCTTCCAACGACCATTGGTAATGTCATACTTCGTTGTCTTTATGATTCAAAAACAACGCCTCTTGTAATTCCTTTTGTTGCTTACATAAGTCATATACAAGATGAAAGATGTGGAATTGAACAATTAGTTGCATTATGGCTTGTGTCTTGTGCAAAATATATTTAAAGTTTGCAATTTAATCTTGATTCTGGGCTTTACCTCTCATTGTATTGTTTGACAGATTATCAAAGTGTGTAAACTTCTCTGTAATGCCAAATTTTGTCTTTTGTACACATAGCATACCTTATCCACAGAGGCATACTCACATTGGATGTGTCCAATGATAATAAAAATGCAGATCTAAAAGCTTTAAAGTTTGGCAACAAATTAGCAATTCTTGGAGGAGACTACATCCTTGCACGTGCAAGTCTTGATTTAGCCAGGTTGCAAAATGTGGAAGTCTTAGAGCAAGTATCAAAGGGACTTGAGGAGATTGTTGAGGGAGCCACCCTTGATATAGATGAGGAAAGTCGAGCTGCTCTTGGATGGGAAAACTATGTGTATAAATGTCATGCATCATTACTTGCATACTCATGCAAAGCTGCAGCAACTCTTGGTGGTCAATCAGCTGAGGTATGTTGTCCTGTTAAAAGGATGTGTGCAACTATAAGAACTCAACTCAAAAGTAATTTATTTGGTTGTATTTGTTATTTGGGTTAGTAGGGTTTACCATCTAATTTTCTATGTATAATAGTAATTATTACAAGAGGCTCTGCTCATGTGATTTAACCTGGTCAGGTTTTTAGCTCCCTTTCTTAAATTGGTCAGAAGTACATCTACAAATGCCAAAGAGCCATGATAAGCAAATCAAAATGAACTCACCAGTAATTGTAGAAGCACAATTCCAAATGAGGTGATTTTACAGGGTTTTTTAGGAAACCAATAGGGATTTGTAGACAAAATAGGGATTTGTAGACAAGAGCTTTATCATGACATGAGTCTTATGCTTTTTATGAGCTACATGGCTTCCACTGAGTCCATACAGTCAAGAACTTTGAAGAAGTAGGGATTATCAGTACACATGTAGTGACAATCATTAAATTATGACTTTAAACCATCTCCAAATACGGGGACCAAAACCATAATCTGTTTTCTGAGCAGAATGTTCTGACTATGGGACAATTTTGGCAATGCCTCTCAGAATGATCTTGTAATTGTCAATATATGTGTATAAGAAATGGTAAAAAAATCTTTTAGAATAATTTAATGTTGTTGAAGATGGGGGTAGAATACTATACACACTGAGACTTGCTGATGACCAAGCAATAGAAAAGTATAACTGATGTCAGAGGAGCACAAACACAAACATTAGATCCCTCTTGGAAACAGTATTAAAAAGAAAAGTGATAAATATCGAGGTAAAGACAAAAGACAAGAAAAATGGAGAAAGGAGAAAAGAAAAAGATTGAAAAGCAAGAAGAAAAAGAAATAGGTAAACACCTTAACTGGGACGAGATAATGAGCTAATTATTGTTTTGATATGGCATAATAGTAGCATCGTTATGTAGCATAAATAAATTTTTGCTGTACCTTCAACATACAATATACTAAAATTTCTCATGTTGAAAAATTGTATTATTGTCTACTTTATGGCATTAACGACTTTCTGTTAATCATGCAAGTACTGCATACTTGGAGTATGCATTGAGGTGGTATAATTTAATATGTTCTCTTTCATTTCCTTAGATGCAAGATAAAATGTTCAATTTCGGAAAATATATTGGTATGGTGCAGACCTTAAAGTCAGATCTAAGAGCATTTGAAAATGGTGACAATATTAATATCAGCGAATCAAACACAGTTTTATGTCTAGCTCAAGACCAAAATGTTCAACTTAAGTCAATGTGTGTTTCAGCCAATACACGACCAAGTGATATTCACCATAGCAACTTGAAGAGAAAACTGGATTATGACATAAGGACTGAAATAGCTACCAATGCCAGAAACAGACTTCTAGCTTACATAGGGAAAGCCAGAGTATATGCCAATAGTCTGGCTGATACTGAAACCCGTGAATGTGTCTATGATATTTTAGATAATTTCAATGCTTCTTAAGGACAGCCAGAGTAAATGCCAACAACTTAAGTGTTATTCTTAACACACATTAATTTCTC
>JANTCA010076873.1:0-14960 GCA_024741275.1 Chironex yamaguchii
ATCAGTATTACCCTCACAAAATATAGTTAATATAAAAGTACCTCTACATTGTCTTTTCTGATCACAAGATACATTCCGATAAAGCACTTGTAGCTATCCAATATTCTCTTGGTTTTTAAATTGATAACAATAATTCATGAAAACCAAACCTGACACAATATCCCCCCCCCCCCCAAGTAAATGTCGCAGTCCATAATAGGGTCCCAATCCCGGACCCGGGAGCAAGCCCTACACCGTCAAATGGCCCATTTAACATTTTGCTAATATTTAAGGACGTATTCTTGGTGAAACTGATGGTACTCAGGCGAAACTGCTTTGATAGTTAAACATAGACTGACAAAGCAAACTTAGGTACTTCATAAAATAAAACAGCAAAAACAGTAAGTTGCAGCAACGTTCCTAAAACTTTGGTTAAATACAAACAAAATAATGTAAAGCCAAGGCATAGTAAGAGCATCCAATGAATTTAGGGGTTGGATACAATAAATATATATATACAAACAGCAACGCCCAGTTATACTACATCCTACTACAGTTCCTGTTAAAAGTCAACTTGACTAAGCTCGCCTTTTAGTAAATTGTCATATCCTTTTCATTAAACTAGGAATTGTAGTAATCGTAATTACGGTAATGTGTTTTTCTCAAACTGTGTTGTTTAATGATATTCAGTGTCTGTATAGTCAGTAACGAACACTCTCTTCCATTTTTCGCAAAAATACTTCCCATGCTCACAAATATCAATGAATAAATAAATATATGACTCTTAAAATCGGGGACTGATATAGAATACCTGCTGACATAATTCTGAAAGGCGAAACTAATTTTTGAGTTTGCAGGTGTAAATGTGACGAAGTTAGTGTCTATCTCATATGATTAGATTGGCGTGTCCTACTGTTGTTAGCATCGCAATAACCTTTTCCGAGCTGCTGATACACAAACTCTCAAAAAAAAGTAAATTGGGTAAACATAAAGAGATCAACTCATAGATTGCACAGATTACTAAAACTCTGGTCATCTGCATAAGCAATGCTAAGTTTTATCCATGATTACTAACAAGGCCAAGCATACCTACGGTAGGCCAGTATCGCTTAAATGCAAACGCAAAATCGTTAATTTCATGCAGTCCAATGGACACAATGTCGGTAACATAGCTTGCAGGAGTGGAACTATGTGCTATAACATCGTCATTTTAAGTGACAATATTTCAACGTCCTCGTTTATTAAAGTTAAAAGGGCTTCTCTTAAAGAATAGTTTAAAACGCGCATGGCTGGTTGCTGTGATTACCCAAGTTGATGAGATTTACCTTTCAAAATTGCTCTCCTTTCAAGCTTGAATAATCTCCAGCTTGACTTAAGTTAACCGACGAAAATTCCTTTGAATCATGGCAGGACCTTCACCTGATTTAAAAGATTGATGGTGATCGTAATTCTACGCGACTTTCAAATTGCAGGATAAACATTCAAACCCCACGCGCCTTGGAAGCCAGTACAAATTCTGTAACAGGGGGCAAAAAGTAGAAAAGTTGTCAAAATGACACAAGGAGCTCCTTAATCTATCAGTTGTCATTTCAAAAGAAGCCATAAAACTGTCGCATTAAATATTTTGTAGTTATGCTATATTTTTAAATTCATAATCGTACATTCAACTTGAAGAAAATCGACCATAACTCATTAAGACGAAAATTTTTACGCGGATTATTAACCCCCTCAAAAATTTCTCCATAGAAACGTGAGTCAGGAAAATTCAAACAATTGACCATAGGGAAACAAATAGTGGTCTTTGAATTTGGTGGTTGAAGTACAAAGCAACCTTTTCTTAATTGTCTCTTTAATAAAGTCATGTTAATTATAAGCATGGATTATGACCCCTAAATCACGACGAAACTAATATTTAAAATGTTACAAAATCGACACACACGACCATCTCAAAATAATACTGTCGCACGACCGCCTTGTCGGTCGAAAATTCGCAAATACGTCGTCCTACTTTTCAAAGTTCGTTTCAAAGTTATAATTTATATCGATTAAACACCATCTGAGATTGGCACTCCTTGATATATTTTAAGTTGAAGACTTGCCATCTAATCCTTACATGTCCGGTAATCAAGGCAGTGTGGTGTTAACAAAAACGAGGCTGGTTTGCATTCCTTGTATCAGACAGATAGATGGTTTGCATGGAGAGCAAACATTGTTACCGATCAACATGTATTATTTATATGAGCATCGTATATTTTTGCCCTCATGAGTAATGAGATAAGCGAAGTACTGAATTTACAAAGTAAATCCTACTGAAAGCTCTTCCTATAAAAAATGTGCTAGAAAATTAAATCCCAAATCAGAGTTTGAATTTCATGGTAAATCACCCATCAACCACAAAAATCCCGTAGGGTAAAAGTTGGCAGAGAAACCTGTTAGAGGAAAGCGATTAAGATACGACTTTGTCGCATTTGATACATTAATACTAAGCCTTACATTTTTAAGTCAATTCTTTGTGTGTACCCAAGCAAGGTTACAGTGTCTCAAAAAAAACCATCCCAAGTCAATGTCCTTACATCTTTTCTAACTTTACAGTAAGATTTCTAAAACAAAAAAACCTTTCGTAAAAATCGTATCCATAGCCCCTTACACAGCGATTTTCTCCTTGAATTAACTATCTGAAAATATGAAAAGAGCCTCGTTAACTGAAGTCCAATGTCTTCAAATTGTCGTTCTACAAAAGTAGGGTTTATCTGAACGAAACAAGTAAAATAAATTGATGTAGCAAGTTATCAGTGCATCCAGCTATTGTCAAATTCAATATTTTGGGACCATAAAGTGAATACACCATTGGCAAGAGGAGCCTATTCTCATTAGAGCTTACTATCAAGTTAATTTCCCTAACCCTGCCATTGGAATCAGATATGCTCGAAAACGACTAGGCTACAAAAAATAGCGATTAAAGTGAAGTGGAAGACTACAAAACATGTAGACTTGTAGTATACACTCGAAATTCGTGGAACAATTCATTGTTACAGCGTTCATATTCACACATATACAACTAGCCATCAACGTGTCAATAAATTTAACTTAAAATCGCAAATACCAAATCAAAAATCAAAACTTGCATCAGCCACAAAAACTAAGCGATTATAGTTACCTTAGCAATATTTAGCATGGAGTGAAAAGGGGTGCAAGGTATTTTTCCTGATAGATCCATAATCCACTAGTTTGGAGATTGCTAGACCAACGCCTGAAGGCCTGCTGAGAAATGATTTGGTCAGTGGTTCACTTAGCAAACTTCTAAAACACCCTCCCAGCATCATAGATAGGGAAGGTATGTCTGCACAAGGAAACAGTGACCTAATATTTTTCATGCTCAAAACTGCATTTATGAGAAAAAAAACGTATTGTGGAAACAAGACTGAATTTTACTATCTTATTATGCAAGATGCTGCTCATTCTCGCTGCACAAGTTTGACAGACTTCTAGAAGCTAAAAAAAGAGTTTAACTGGTCTGGAAATAGCCACAGTTTGAGTTCAATAGAAAATTTATGGGCACTTGTGAAGCACAGAGGCAGAAAAACAACCTACAGACCTTGAAAACTAACATCGCACTTTAAACCAAGGAAATAACACACGAATTTTGCCAAAAACTCAAGATTCCAGGATAATAAGAGCAGTTATAAGCAGCGTGCAAATAAATAAATATCGACCCCTAGTGCAAGATTTGTTTTTGCAATTCAAGTAAGTTGAAATGAACTTCTATCTAATTGCCTCTGCTGTTGTTAAAAAGTTTAGTATTCCCTAGAAGCAACTGTGGTTTTCCTGAAAATTCCTTTCTACCTTTAAACCTTTGCAACTTACTGTAGAATTAATATAGGGTTCCAGCTTTCCTATCTTAGGTTTTCCAGTACATAAACTTTGAAGTGATGCCCAATAATTGTTCGTTTTCTTTTCAAGACCTCCTAATTTACTAGCACTCCATTATTGAAATTAAACTAAGTTAACAATATGATTGTGATTATCTATTCTTCTATGTTAAATCAGGCTGAGAAATAAAGACGAAGCTGTGGTAGGTGCTGAAAACAGTACCGAGTTTAATAGACAGAAGCAGGCGGGGAAAAGGGCGATGAAAATATAAGTACCAGGATACTATAAAAAATACATCAACAAACAACGTAAACAGAAGTTACAAAATTAAGAGCCGAACGAAATTTGTTGTAAGAAAATCATTTTGTTTATTTTTGTACTTTAAAATGTATCGAAAATTGCTTCTAGAGTCGACAGTCGGTATTTTTGTCTAGCTTAACATTACCTCGTTTGCGTGATAAGTTAAATATTTTTGCGAACTAGAAGCACTCAGAGAGTGTAAACCTCCATCTAGTCAAACAACAGGGGTTTTCCCCAAAATGAATTTCTTGTTAGTCTCTTACGAACATTTCATTACCAAATATGGTAACTGGGTTATCCTTCACTAGCACTATGAAGCTTTCATTACCGAAAAAGTGATCCAGAATCCATGATTTCATTCGGATCATCCCCCAAATGAACTATCTGTTAATTATCCCAGGTTGGACACTCCCTGAAAATTTCATGAAAATTAGGTAAGTTTTTGACACATCTTGCTAACGAACAGACAGAGAGACAGACAAACCCTGACGAAAACTTAACCTCCTGGCGGACGGAAATTTGGCTGTGATAACTTTATTTTAGTAGTTAAACAATTATAAATAAAGACATTGCATGGCCTATTGAAAACGAACAAGCAGGCATTCAATTAGCATTCATACTGGACCTGTCAACCAATTTTGCTACGCAAGCATCTTAAACTTTCAGAATACTAAGTTGTAGCCAAGATTCAAAATAGAATCATTCACTATACAGAGAATAGAAACAACTGCTGAGAAAGTAAATAGAGAAGATTTCAATGAGTAACAACTCCTGTTTTCATTATGTGATAATTTACAGTCACTTATTTTACAAGAAGCTGCAGCAATGACAATTCACTGTTTGATATTTAAATCAATTGTAATAATTCGAAATGGTCTGCTGTCGTCAGACTACATCACCAATGCAATATCTCGTCATTAAAACTATTCTATGATCTACTCTAGTCACAAACAGTGAGTCAACTACAACTCTACTCTTGACGAGACCAACAAACAAGAGCAAAATAGCCGTAAAATATATCCGTTGATGCTGGATACACTGCAATGTCCTACCATGCAAGCAATCAAATCTGCTGTCCTGTTTAGTAAATTCAATATCCAGCCAAACCTAATTTCGTATTGTATCTTTCTTAAGTCAATATACGTTTCGTCACTACAAAACAATGTGTAGTCTCTTGTGCAATATACAAAAAAGATCATATCCGTTGCAAACATGGTCGAAAACGGCTGAAATCATAAAAGAAAGTACAACATCAGATTATCTTTTGCACTACTGCAATGGTTTGCCACTAGCGCGACCTCTCCAGTGCGACCAAGCAGTCAATATGCTGCAGAACCATCACGTGGAAGAACACTAAGGAAACTTGAAAAAAATTGTTTGAATTCTTTCCCAGGTCAAGTCACCTCCCATCACATAGAATATATCTTCAAACTCTGGCAAACATACGCATTCTTCAACTATTAGTACTAAGTCCAAAGAACACGCCAATGTGTCCAGCAGTGTCCACTTTCCAAGCAGCAAACTAGATCTGAAGCATTAACATTGACGAGGTATCTGGCGCCAGCTTACATGGTTCTATCTGCAGACCAGCTCCTTCTTCTTCTTCTTCTTCGGGGCAACACAACAGTGACAGTAACAACTGAGTTGATTTAACCATTCCAGTGTACAGACTACGAACGGAGCACTAAAGAACGGGAGTAGGGCTAAGGTTTTTTGTTCATGTGCACCAATACAAGGAGATACACATCGACAGGGCTGTATGTATTCAAGTCATAAATTGATACTTAATGTAGAAGACGCTCAATTGCTGCATTGACGTCACCACCAGTTGCTATGAGTGCTAAGGAGAAAGAAAAATCACAAGGCTGGAGTTACCGCTTGCTAAAACAAAGCAAAAACGACTTCAAACGACCATTTTGATCAAACGCACTCCAAGTTTAGTTGGATATTACCAGGAAGAAGTACCTACTCTGTAGAGTATTACTTTGTAGTGAGCAAGTAATGATTTTTAACATCAATACCGTATATTGGACAGACCCATAATATCATAAGATCATGGTTTGAATCACCTTGGATACGGGAGCTAGATATCCAAGCAAGTGATCAGAATCATATTAAACATCACTGAAACGGCCAATAATCCAGATAGGAATAAAACTGCCTCAAATAGAGGCTATGGAGCGGAGATCATACTCAAAAAGTTAAAGCGAAAGGTTTATTATTTAGAGACCCAATTCCTTAGCTTTACCCAACATATATCCAGTGCGTAATATTACCATAGTATCTATAGAAAAAATACATTAGGAAGCTATAGTTACCCTGTAATCTTTAAATAAAAAGTTAATTCAATAACGTACAAGATCTAAACGGTCAAAACATTTGAAGACCGTGTCAACCAATCGCATTCAGGTCTTGTGAAAGCTCTATATAGCTCAATGAAATGCAAGATGATAAACGTAATTAAACAGCCGCACTCAGTAACAAAACTATTCTTGTCTACGTATCTACTTATGAAATATTCCTTCCGTACCTTGGATATTTGCTGCTCTATCAACAAACCCCATGGCAGCTAATTGTTCTAACTGTGATCGGAATCTCTCTTCCGGGGGTTGTTGGCTCTGTTGCTGCTGTTGTTGCAACATTGACTGCATCATTTGAGTAAAAAGTTGATTCATTGGATTAGGTGTTGGTGTTGACTGCTGAGGTGCAGGTGCCGGAGAGGGAGCAGATGTCGCGGTTGGTGTGGTCGATGGAGTGCTGAGAGAGACTCCAGGTATACTTCCTTGGCTAAACCTAGTTG
This sequence comes from Chironex yamaguchii, assembly GCA_024741275.1. Classification (NCBI taxonomy): domain Eukaryota; kingdom Metazoa; phylum Cnidaria; class Cubozoa; order Chirodropida; family Chirodropidae; genus Chironex; species Chironex yamaguchii. The sequence goes on from JANTCA010076873.1 coordinate 6,950, forward strand.
CAAAATTTCAGGTACATTAAAGTAGTACTGCTGGTTACGTGATACAGGTTTACGAACAAAGAAGGGTAAGGACTGACCAAGCAAAAGAAGCAGAACATGCAATATTAGTATTCTTAACGTTGTATATGGCAGTTAAGACGTAGCCACAGAGTTGCAACACGTTTATAGTTCACTCATACAAATTTCTAGTTCTGACATGACATTTTATCTTGAACAATCTTTCTGTGGTACAAAACTTTCATCTAAGTGTATTGGAGTCTGTCTACATTAAAACAAGAAAACAAGTACTCTGTAGGCAGAAAGAGTTCGTTTTTTTACTTGGACTCTTCCAATAATGTTTTGTTTCTTCGTTTTCTCTTTCTTTGTTTCGTTTCTTGTCTAAGATTGGCAAGTTTTGCAACATGCTTGGTATAAATAGGTTGCCATATACATATACTTTCCTTTCTGACGTTTCATACTGTGAAGAGTGTCAGACGACATAAGCTTTTAAGCATGATTTTAGCGCAATGTCGCAAATTTTCAAGGCGACATTTTATCTAGTAATTAAAACATTACAATCTAGTAACTCCTGTTTTTAAAGGTAGTGCTTGATCAAATAGCTCACAATTATCTGATTTCACCTTAAAACAACGACAAAGCATTAAGTTTACGTAACAAGGCCCTCCTCTTGCCAAAGCTACTTCAAAATAAACTTACGAAAATTGAGCAGGGCATGACAGAATAAAACTGCAATAAAATAAAGGGGTTTTTTCTCCAGTGCGAAAAGTTATTGTTCTCTCTATTAGTTATCAAAATATTTTTTCTATAACTAATACTAGACAGATAATTGTAACCCCAAACGGCTTAAGATTTACGAAGCAAGATGCAAACAACACATGCCTCATGTTGAACTTAAAATTCAACCAGTAATTAAAAAGACAGAAGATTTCTACATGCCAATGATACCCAAATTTTGTAGCTACACCGACTGAACTGAACAGACAATAGATCTAAAAAAATTCTTCAAAGTACCAAATGAGGTGTCAATTTGCCCTTTCGTAAACGGTCAATGCCACCTTTCACGTATGGCTTATAAAAGAAAGAGAAAAACCTCCCTGAAGAGAACAAGTGGATGGAATTTGTTTTCTCTTCTTTATAAGCCATCACGATCGTTTCTTATCTAAATCAACTCTTGCTATCGCAGCTCCGTTTTCCCGCGCTTTTTGGTGACCTTAAGATCTAAACCGAGGCTCTAGAAGGCTATAGAAGCGTTCAAAACGAGATATGTGGTGGCTGCGACCGTTAAAGGTGGCAACGACCGTATTATGAAAGGACAAATTGCGGTGTCGAGAGCAAGTTCCTGAATGATGCTACTATACAATGATAATGCTTAACCACATATTAAGTACGACACTTAAAGCCTGGAATAGGGAATCCCATCTGCTGAAGCGTGTGAAGCTTGTGGTCATGCTATGGGTTAGGTATTAGGTTTAGCGTAACAAATAGAAAGACGACAATTCTCCGGAATGAGAGACGACCAATCTAAAGAAACAGCTCCTTTTACTTACAATGGTAGTAATTCGGGTGCTTCCGTTTGAAGCTGCTGAAAACCCTGTTGAATTTGCATCATTGCCTGTATAACTCGAGGGTTGCTCAAAGCCCGTAACACAGCTGGATCTCTCATCTAGAAAAAAAGAGAATGATTTAAGTAGAGCTAGCATTTCCTTAAAAATCCTTGCATGCAATCTTATTTTTAATGACCAAAGTTGACTAAGCATTGATTGAAATGTGATTGCAGTATCTGCTGAGGCATAATTGCTTTGACAAGTGACAAGAAGTCGCAATTGTTCAACTTTTCCTAATCAATTAACATTTTGGCTGCAAATACATTCCTGGATTGTTTATTTCACAAAAAGTGTAGTCAAGTGAAAGTTACTTCATTCATACTTAACATGACATGTACAAGCCCTGCGCCACTCCGACGTTGCCAGCTAAACTTTAAACATCTGCAAATACATCTGCCTTTCCCAGACACCGCAGGAGTGGCTTAGTGGTAGAGTACTCGCTTTGCGTGCGGAAGGTTGTGGGTTCGAATCCACGACCGGCTTAAAAAATGGTAATAATGCTTCCCAGCTTAGCACTCAGCAAAAACGAGATAGACTATGCAAGTTAAACACACGGCGCTATCAGTGGGCCAGCCAATAATATAGCATTTAATGCGCTTGCACAATCAAGTGGCCCAAAGGCTACGGAAACGGAGATGGGCGCCACCCAAAAAAAGTGTGGGAAGGAATTTAACTCTTTGACTATCCCAGACAGTGCAAAATATCTACAATTATTGAAGTCTTCATTTGACTCATAGTCAAAACTTATATTGGTTGCTCATTTTATCATGAAATTACTTTTTTGTGAGTAATCTTCCGTTGAAAGTACAATTGATGAATGTAAATACGTTAACAGGCTCAAGAAAAGACATGCAATTGAACCAGCACTCTTTTTGATCACCGCATAGTCTACGTCTTTCCTCTCATAGAACGATGGTAGTTCAATTCCACCATTCAAATCAATACAATGTTCAGCAACTCAATGGCTTACCCGCTCCAAAACACCTCCAATTTGTCCAGACATCTAAACAAGAAACAAAAATATCTCAGTTTGTTGGAAGGGTACACTAGGATCATCAAAATTCTTTAGGAATCGACCTCAAATGACTTGATGATAGATGGATGGTGAAGAGGATAGTAATTAAATACACTAATGATAACGTAAACGAAACCACACGCCAAATTAACGTTCGACAAGCGAACTACTGAGCGACTATTACACTGTTCAATGATTCTCGACTTTCTCTACGTACTTTTTAAGCCTACCTCTTATGAGTGAGACCTGTGTTACACGCTAGCCACAAAACGTCTTACTTTGCATCCACCAATAATGGAGAGAACAAGCCATATAGTTGTTAAGATTAGAAAGATAAGTGCCAACAATATAAATCGAGTCATTAGATCTCGAAATTAGCAACTGAATTGCTATCCTCGACGCATCTAAACTGATTGCAGAAACAAGGTCGTCAGGTCGATGCATAAGCCAGCAGCTTTCATATTTGTTCCATACCCTTCATTACTTATTCATACAGATAAGAAATCCTCCCAAAGATGAATATGGATGGGAATGGCTTGCTTGCCTTTCCTTTTCACCATTACGTTCGTCGTATTTCTGATCCAAACGAACGAATTTCCTGCAAGACTACTATCGCCATACGTTCACAACAAGCCACATAGGATTCACGAATCCTCGAGTGAGATACGGCTAAGACATTCAATAAACGCGTTATGGCAGCAACGCGTTATGGCAGCAACTGACCAAAATGGATAACAGTTATCCACTATGATGTGTGGAGATAAGTAGAATCCAGTCAACTGATTGTCTTGCGTGGAAAGTAGAGGCGATGATATATCACTGTTTACATTTGCACTACTAAATAATTAATAGTTAAGTTTGATAATTAAGTTCCTTACCGCACCAACACTGCTTGGGTCATGTCCCATTTGAGTAAGCATCTGTTGCATAAATGGTGACTGCACAACATTTTCAAGCATCTGAGGATTTGACGTTACTTGCTGTAGAAGGCTTTGAAATCCTGGGGACTGAAACATTCCACTGGAACTACCTAGCAAACTGAAATGGAAGGGTCTGAACATCTCAATATTATCGAATGACAAAACAAAGTCAAAAAACGCCTTATTATATGATACTTACATATACAAAAACCTTATGTACAATACGTAAGAAAGAAACAAAGCATGTAAGAAAGAAAGAAAGAAAGAAAGAAGAAAGGAAAGAAAGAAAGAAGGAAAGAAAGAAAGAAAGAAAAAACAACAAAGAAACTAGGAAGGAAAGACAGAAAGAAACAAGCTAGAAATGGAAGAAAGAAATAAAGAGCGAAGGAAATTAATAGTAAAAGAATGATAGAGAGAAACAAAAGATAGAAAGAAACAGAAAAAGGTGAGAAGAAACGAAGAAAGAAAAGAAGGAATAAAGAATTGAAGACAAAGTAAGTAGGAGTAAGGAATGTTCGTTGACATTTCGATATTTAACCCACAGTACTGATTTTACATATAAAACCTTTACCACACAGCAAGTAAATCCGTATGGTATTCTGATCGCAATGCGCAAGAAGTCGTGCTCCACACCAGTACATGAAAACAGCACAAACAAAAGGGTATGAAGTGTACTAGACTTACTTAATAATTACAACTATCATTGGAGTTAATTGCAATTACCTAAATGGATTACTTGGATCTGGCGTTGGCGTTGGCGTTGTGCTACTAGTCCCACTGCCTGTTCCAGTCCCAGCTGCAGGTGTGGATGGCTGCTGACTGACACTTGCCGGACTTCTACCAGACGAATCCCAGGGATTTGGAAGCGGAGCCGTGTTTTCTGTCCCTCGTTGAGGATTCTCAGTAGCAGTTCCCTCCTGACCTCTTGCTTGACCTTTAAAGTTACGCAAGAAAAAAGTGATACATTTGTGCCACCGCTTACACGTATCAATAAAATATTATTCATCCACCCACAGATCATTTTTCGTTCCGTTTGCAGGTTGCATACATGTTTTGCAAGTTGTATTCAAGTGTCGTCATTTTTAATTAGGAATGTTTAGACCCGGGACGAGAACAAACTCAAAGTTTCGTACTGCGCAAGTAATCTGCGCATTTCTAGCCACATTGGCGTCTCTGTTCTCAACATAGTATTGCAAACCGAGTTTTCACGGTAACGAACTATGTATGAATCTATTGTAAAAGAAGATGTAATAAAATGGACCTAAACGCATCAAAAGAAAGAGATCTGTTTCCATGGAATAAAGTCCATGACAAGTGGGCAAGGTTTTGGCTGTACGACCGTACAACCTGAAAGTATTTTAACCTCTTTATGGACGTCGTAGTGAGTTCGCAGGGGAAGTCGTGATGGTGAGAACGTCTAAATCCTAGAATCCACTTCAGTCAAAATTCCTCTTCATCATCGCGTTCTGAATTTAAACTTTTGAATTACCTCAATAAGGGAAGCTATGTTTAATTCCGGAGTTCATTTGTCTGTGTGTCTGTCCGTTAGTAACAAAATTCAAAACACTGTGGACGAATCTCAATAATATCCTCATGTGATGTCCAAGCATCGTTTCTAAACGAGTAAATAGACTTTGGAAGTGATCCGTATGCATTTATGAACTATTACTAATGATCGCATTTAATATTACATGAAACCATAACTACTAGGGCAAAGCTCAAAGGCGAAAACTATTGCGGTGATATTTCGTTATGACCTCGTTCAAACCAACTTTAAGCGAATCACTATTGGGAAAAGCCAGTTACCATGACTCCTATTAGTACACCTCATTTGAATATTCAAAAATGGAAATCTCATCTGATCCCTTTGGCCTAGCAGAGGCTCTCTCTCTACGTGCTTCTAGCTTCGTAATTGCAAAATGGCTAACAATACTTTGCCAAATTTTCCATCACCTTAATCTTGACATTCCTTACATTCTATGTCCGTTTACGATCTCCAATATTTCTTAAAAGGGATAAAGGGAATTTTTTCCTTTGGGATTCAATCTTACCCGTCTGTCCACCAAGAAGAGTTGTCAATGGATTATTTTGTAGCGTTGACTGCATCTGAAGAAGTATAACAAACATAATAATCTTTATAGCAAACTTACACACATCAGTAATATTAAAATCGTATACCGACGGCCACCTGCACCAGAACTTGACTGACTCTTTGCCACTTCAGTTCAATGTTACTTTACTAATGCACTCCGTAAGTATAAATATATTTACACAAATTTACAGGTAGGTACAACGCAACCCCATCACATGATCGCCAAAGGCGCCAGCCCAGTCAAAATACTTTTATAATGAGCGACAGGAAACACGCATGATTAAAATCATTTACATAGCACAAGAAAGATCAACACGCCTATCGCAGGTAGCAACAAAAGAAAACAAGCCAGAAGAGAAAATTAATCAACAATCTTTTTGTGGTACAAAACTTGAAAATTGCCATGAAAATTGGTGACATTGCGCTAAAAATATACTTAACAGCTTTTTTCCACATTTTCCACAGGAGGAGGAGGCTCAAACGATAAATTGGCAATCACTGAATAACGTAGAATTCCAACAGGTTATTGGAGATGCCACTTGTGATTTATATTGTTATTGACTAGAAGTAACTTATTGTAAGTTATGTGTTTGGAACTTATCACAGAATTAAGCAGATGAACAACAAAAATAAGGTCAGTCACAGTTATATGAAAAAAAATCAGTTTCGTAAATTGAAGGTCCTGGAACAGAATCTCAAGGGTTTCAGATAACGGTTGAAAAGACTGCCCTTTTTCGGTGGGGTGACCTGCACAAACAGCCCCAGGGAGGCTCGGGTGCTCAAGCCCCCAACTCTACGCCTATGCAAGACACAGATTATTTAACTCGTTGTACCAACATGAAACACATGGCGACGAAATGCAATGAAACGCGATAAAATGCAAGAATTATGCAGTGAAACGAGAACTTCATAAATTCATAAATTGAGGACACAATATTGTAGCGTTATATGATTACCGATTCAGAATAGTTAACCACATATTTTGGAACTCAGTCAAACTAAAGGAAAGTACGTAGGAATAACAATAACATGAGCTATATAACATGTAGTCCTACCTGTTCTAGTGTTGCATTCATCATTGGTTCTTGGACATCCGTGTACAGCCGACGCAATGCATTAAATCCACCAGGCAGACTCTGTCACAAAAAACATTTCATACATTCCACAACAACAAAGAAACCGAAAACTTGTCGAATGGAACAAAAATATTTTTCATGTTCTTGTCACTGTTTATTCTTAACTGATATACCATCAACAGGTATATATGTTATACACTGAACCTATCCTAGCGTACTTACAACAAACGAAAAACTATCTGGTTAACAAAAAGTGATCCTCCGTTATCATTTGCTCAGTACACCAAATCGAAGACCCTGCTGTCCCTAATTTACCTCTCTTCTAAATATCCCTCCTTATTGGAAACAATTTTCAACAACTTGCATTACTACCATTTAACAGAATTTCAAATGTAATTGTGTAGAGTACATAAACAAGTGTTGCTTCTCCTTTTCAACATCTTTCCAGTCCCAGGTGCAATATCAACCCCTCTTGTAATTAATCATGTTTTACAAAACCAAATTGTGCAGGCCAGGCTACCCCCTGTTTCACTGCTAATGGACTTGCCCAACTGGATTTTTCAAACAGAATATTCACTATGTGTACGTTCTCTTCTACCAAGTGTGCTACAATCTCATCACATGTCAACAACTTTGACAACATCCACAATGACTCCTTCTGCAAATGTTGTTTGACAGCAGTGATGTAGGAATGAAAAGGTTTTTATCACCCAATCATCTTTATCAGCTACAATATTTCGATTGCTTCTGCGCTGCCTTTTCGCCCTCAAATCCTTTTAATGCAGAATGTAAAGAGCTTTCCTCGATGAAAATCTTAACACCTCCTCAACCATCAAAACGTTTCACCTTAGTTTCCGTTTTGTTTATTCTGTGATAGTAATGTTAGTTTCTAATATCATAGCCTTACGAATCGAAGTTTACTATACCAAGTACTATCACAGAATAAACAAATACCGTGACCGTACAACTATCTGTTGTAAAAACACAAAGGAACCAAAACGCGGAACAGTGAAACTGGGGGTAACCTGGCCAATAATTGTGCTATTTTGGTACCTCAAGATTACTAAGTGCTCTGTCTTGATTCCTCATCATTTCTTGCATCATAACAGGATTTCTTGCCATCTCGAATGTCTACGACACAATAAGTATGTCAATAACAAACATAAGAAAATAGTCAAGTGTATTGTGACACTGGAGAAGACCTCTGCAAATAAAGACAAATAAGTCTAATACTTGAACAATCTTTTTGTGGTACAAAACTTGAAAATCGCCTTGAAAATTTGCGACATTGCGCTAAAATCATA
>JANTCA010076895.1:0-14957 GCA_024741275.1 Chironex yamaguchii
TTTACGTTATTTGTGCTCTAGATCACGATTTAGAAGATCACGATTCAGTTGATCAGGGTTAGATCTGCTGTAGTCAGGGGAACGTACTTCTTTCGATTTAAATTTCAAATGGTCTATTTAACGTACACAGCCAACAAGATCATGATCACTGAAGCCCGACTTGTAGATCGTAAGTTTTTGCAATTGTTTGATGCAATGACATCAGTCAGAGTTTTTGTTGTCTCACATATTCTTGTAGCATCCTTTATCAATTGTTTCAGACCCATGACAGTAAGGTTTTCTTTGAAGTCTCTGTTACCTTCTTCTGCGAGGAAGTTCACATTTACAGTACCCGTGGCAATTATTTCTTTGTTTTCTGCTGTTGCAGTTGTAAGTATCTCTTGTAAACGAACATTGAAGTTGTATGGAAGATTATGTGAACGGGATGGGGGTCGTACAAACAACAAACAAGGAAAAGTTTAGCGATATTACAAGAGACTTCAACCCAAATACTTTTAATATCAGTTAGTTCGAGATCATTTCGTCTAATAAATCAAATTTTACGTAAAAGATACATGCCAACTCCCACACCTTTGCCAGTGGGACGACTCTGCCTTAAGAATGAGAAACCAGGTATCTGAAAAAATACTTGTGCCCATTCATCCTCGGGACCACATGTAATGTGATTTTCTGTGAGACCAACAACATCAATCTCTAGATATATGCTCAGAATACTTGAGATATGAGCTAAAGTACTTTGAAGGCTTCTGACATTTCCATGGAGGATCTTTGTACCTCGTAGTTTGACCAAATCTTTCAGGGTACGTGGCCCTAGACATGGATGAATATCTCCACAAAGTAACAGTACGATAAAGCCAATCGATCGGGCATGAAACAAGTTTTAGTCATGTCGGCTGTTTACCCATACATTTGTCATGAGAAAACTCTCTCTACTGAAATCAAGTTCCTCTCCAATCATGCCAAGTCCAATCGGATCACTTGGGATGAAATACCATCTTTTAATTGAGAAAGATAACAGTAATATCACAAGAGACAGCAGCACGACTGATCGCTTGAACGCCATTTTAAACAGTGATCATCCATATAATCAATGCGTGCAATGCAGTGCGTGAAGAAGATATAAATGTCACTTTTTCGATACAGGTTATATACATATTTTAAGAGCTAAATTAATAATCAACTGTGAATGGATGGGTTCCTGATATTACCAAAGAATAAGCTGATTTTAAATTGCTACTACGTAAAACAGTGGTAGCAAAAATGCGTCAATACTATCAAGTTTTAATATGACCATATGTTAGCTGCATGTTGACTGCTACCTATCAGCAACAGGCCGTTGCAGAAGTAGAAGACATCTGAAATGATCCAAATAGTCTGTACCTATTGTTTTATATGAAAGACATCTTCAGCTAATCATCTAATGCGTGAATTTATTGAATTGACTTACCTTGACATAATACCTTCTTGTAACAGTCCCCGATTTTGTAGACGAATCGTTAATCATGGCATTGATGTCTACCTCAATGTGGTACGTGGAATTTTCTTTACTGGTGTTTCTCGTGATGGAGTAATTTAAGTAAATGGTTTCCGTGCTTGTTATTATGTGACTGATAATATTCCCAAAATAACGTGGCCTAGAATTCGATGACGAAATTCGGACGTGGTCCTTAATGACTGCAGTAAAAGGTGAGGTAACAACATATTCTTCACTGTCTTGTATTTCATGGACAGTCTTGGGATTATGCGTCGATTTAAAGTTAAAGTAGTCTGAGCAAAAGACAAATGGATAGGAATTTCATTATGCACTCAACAGTGTTAACTCGTTGAAATGAAAGACTATGTTTGCTGCACCTGTGAGTTTATTCTAATGTGTCACAAGGCAACTGAGCAGATTATTGTAAATTACGCAGAGACATGGCTGTCAATTTCCTATATTAACTCATAAAGACAATAGTTACAATTTCTCGTGCATAAGCCTTGTTTTGATGATCGGTTAGATCATTTTCCTTCGCCTTTGAGAGGATGAGAGGTTTTATCAAGTAATTCGTTTGTTACTAAAATACAATTCAAGATCAAATTTACCTTGATAGTCATCATGGATAATCATATGTCTTGTTCCCACACCAAAAGCATTAGATACTTCACATCGGTATACACCAAGGGTACATTCTTGCCCATCAAGGTGTAACTGAGTTTGCTTATTATCTGATAACAGAAGATGGCCATTTCTGTACCAGGATACAGTAAGTGGAAATTCTCCGCTTGCATCGCAATAAAGTGTTCTCTTTGATGAATGTGCGATCCGTTGAATGCTTCCGGATGGCACCCACAAGATTCCTGTTTAAAACGTTGGATAATTCTTAGGATACTCACAAAATTTTCTGTTGTACTGTCTGATGTTGGTATCTTGTCTGACAGCATGCGTGTATTTGTCAATAAACAAATTACTAAGACTTCCAGCTGGTATCTTGCATTACTTAAAAGTGTAAAACAGGTATTTTTCGGCAAGAATGACACACAGAAGAGTTCAACTGATGGTAATGAAGAAAACAAGTTTGCAAGCTGTTAGGTTTAGACAAAATATGAATTTTTTCCATGCTATGGCCTGAACCAAACAAGTAACACAATTAAAATTGTTTTTACATCTTTCAATAGTTTAGATACCGACTCTGTTCCGGTCTGTCTGTCTATCTGTCTGTGCTTTGCAGCGAGTCATTTGAAGATACAAATTTTGTAGACTCAATTTGACCAAGTAACAACAATAAGTTTGGTTTAGTCTAAATATTAAGGTAACTACGAGAGTGAATGTCAATGATACACTTCTATTCCCTTAGCTTATTACAGTGATCAGTCGTCGCACGTCTTACTGGACACTCGGGGTAGTGTCCCGTCAAAACTTTTAAACTTCTTATAAGTGTCTAATAAAATCTTCGTTGGTAAAACTATAGTTTCTCTACATTGTGCTTAGTCCATTTCATGTCAAAAATTTCCTATTTACATGCCACAATAAATATAACACTGATCTATAACAATAACTATTAAACTGCAAAATAGGTTCCGATTCATTTTGCTTGTATCCTGTCAAGTAAAACAAATGCCTCTGGGGGAGTAAATTCAATTTTGTCCTCCGAAAGTTCCTTTTGGCAAGTTAGGGAGTGCAGCGAAGTAATTTTCGAGGCTCGGTCATTAGCTTATGCAGTCTCGTTCTTAGCGAAAAGAATCCTTGTCCCCGTTTGAGAACGCTATCTTGAATGCATGAAATGGACATTAATGTATAAACAAGATGCTAAGAGTTAAAATGGACCTACACCTTTTTCAATTTTAACAAGTATTTTTTCAATGAATTGAAAATGACTAAACTCTGAAAACAGAATTGAAATTGGCCAAATCGTCTTCTTTTTATAAGCATTTAAATTTCATGAAATCTATTTTTCTAAGCAAACAATAGTTTTCACGACCGCGTCTTCTAGATAGACTGGGCTCTAGATTGGGTGACGTCTAAGCAGGAACAGGCAAAATTTTCTAGAACAGAATCTCATAGAAAAACACATAAGCGACCGGAATTCTGTAGGACTATTTTCCCGGGAAAAGAAGATGCCCAACAGATAGTGGCTGGTTACAGTCGTACTGCAAATGTTGAAGAAGGAATAAGTTTACACAGGATTCCGTTTTACCGAGACTATAGACCTAAGGCAATAAAAAGGAGAAGGAGAAGGGTCGATTTTGTGAAATTGAAAAGGGTATGGACAGACACCAATGGGATTACGATTTGCCCAAGGAATTTCACTTCAGACAGCTTCAGATGCAGGTTTCACAACCTACCAGGACAAGAAAAGCCTTGTATGCCAAGACTTGAAGATGATTTTGGATGTGCGGCTTTTCCGAACAACTGCACAATGCTATTATTACTGCTGAGGTCACGCAGTTGAAATTCAGTCTGCTCAGCAGACCTTGCATGTTGCAAGAATTCTTGTAGAGTGTGTCCATCCCTCATTGCTTTTTTCTTTAGGATTGAATCCTTACAATGATTTACTAAATGTGATAGTTGCACTAGATCGATTACCTGTTCTTTAGTAAGTTCACTTAAATTAAGGTCAGAAATACATGCTTTTACTCTAAGATTAAAGCTATCTACTGATTAACTTGGACCTTGCATAAATTGGTGTAGCATGTTTATAAGGTATACACGATTGATCTTTGGTTTAAAGTAGGTATTTAAGCAACAATAAACAATAGCAATTTGAATCAATAGCAGTACCAGTGTTGTTCCAAACGTTTAATAAATTTCCGACCATCTTGGCCTATGTAATGCCTTAACAAATTGTATTTCTCGGCCTCAGTGGTTACTTTCATGGCTGATACCATGGCCTCGAACACTTCGAGCCAATCTTCCCATTTTGTGGCAACACTATGGTCATCAACAATCGTAAACGGCGCAAAGACTGGTAACTGGGTAACCATTTTCTTCAAATCGTTTAAAGCGGACGTGCTTGAAAGCAGGAAACAAAACTTTTTCAAACTCGCCCAGAACATGTGTGTATTAAAATCGGTGTCCAAAGTTGAAGTTACTGATAAATTGGAGTGGCAATGTGGTGCAAATGTTTATGGAACAGACAAACGTTGGAAAGACTTTTGAAGAATAAGGTGGAAATAACTCACCAATTCCAAAACGTTCCAGGAATAGGACGTGATGAATTGCAATATCGGCAGGCAAGTCTGGCATGAAAGACGTACATACGATCTCTGTGGTCATTTTTCTCTTTACCACTTGTCCTCGTTGCCAGTGTTATGTTCTGTCTTTATATTTCAGAATGCTTGATCCATAGATGACTATATTTGTAGTTTTATACTTTACTTAACTACTGGTATGATCATTACAGGCGTATGGTACACATTGAATAGGATGCTAATTACATGGGATTTTGGGGACACTAAGTCAATCAGAGCCGCCGTGGTATAGTGGATAAGATGACAACCTTGCAAGCCAGAGGTTGCGAATTTGAAGCCGCATCACCACAAACAAAATACCATTGGTGAGAGAAGGTAACGGGAGCCCGCTCTCATAAAGAACTTACTTCCTAGTAAATTCCCTAACTCTGGCATGGGAATCAGCTACGCTCAATAACAAGTATGCTACCCAAAAAAATCATATGACCAACAACTATCTTGTGCAATACTAGTTGTTTCCTAATCAAAGTAGTCTCTTATTCAGATTGATACTGACGACATTACAACTTCCGTTAACTTGCACATTCACGATATAAACTTTTTTTACAAATTTACCCGTTCCTGCTCAGACGTCATGTTTTCACTCGAACCCAGCCCCCTTAGTGCGCGGTCCTGCTTAAAAAACTAGATTTTTTTCGACGTTCTACGCTCTTTTGGCCACAGGAAACACAAACATAACATAGGGAATTGATTTCTACGACCACAGTTTACCCAAACCAGTTAAAAGCGAAAAAGGTTAAGGTCCACTTTAAGGGCTCAACAGTACAGCCTTGACAAGCTTTCATGGCACTAATGTACTTCCTTCTTCAGAACAGCGACGAGAAAGATCTTGTAAACAATAGTAATGAATGAACCATAAAGATCTACAAATACAAGTAGGGCTGCTGTTTACTGAATTCACCTACAATCCTAAGCTGATGCTTGTTGATGACATGTCAAAAGCCTTAGCTTACTAAAGCGTCTCAACATTTAGCAAACACTAAGGATTTAACTGTGATGGAGTCAACTTGCACTGTTGTCTTTAAGAAAGTTTCTGCCAAAAACTCAATTCAACGTTTACTGTTCAACCTACCAGCATATCACTGGCGAAACCATTCATATAGTAATGGGGTGGTTTACTCGCAGACATTTTCACTCGTCCAATCAGCAATATTGTGTAGTTTTTCTAATTATCCTGTTATTGCAATATTCACAAATGCAACTAGAGCAGACCCCAATGGAAAACTTAAAAAGGTATAGCACACAGTTTACAATTTGTTGCGGATATCTGAGGCGGTTCGAGAATAAAACACTTTTTGTTTGCTATTTTCGACATTATGCGAGTTGAAGTACTTGATGCATACTGTTGCATTAATTATATATTACGTTTACATTTGTACTATATATTCCAACGATATGTGTTACTCATGTAACAATTCAATTATCTATCAACTAAAGGCTGTGTTTACATCGCTGATCGATAATGAGGTCAATAAAACTCAGCTAAGGGGCACCAATTTCGGGGCAATGTCCTTCATTATTCACTTTTAGTCCAGCACATTCCTCAAGTCTTTAGGCAATGGCAACAATGACGAGTTAAAAATAGAGCCCTATGATAGGAGGGCATGCACACTAATCACTGAATCACTTACTCACAGAATCTTACCAAGATAGTTAATCAAGATAGTTAATCATCTCAACTAATATGAAAACATGGCTAATGCCTTTAAGTACTAGTAAAAGATGAGATTATGCTTTATAGTAAAATTAAATGATACAGAAATCGTGTACTTGGCAATCGCTCAAATATCGCCTAGTGAAAAACAGGAATGTGGAAAAAATGGTCAAAGGTTCTTACAGATTAACTTCTGAGAAGTAAAGAAAATATCAACACTTTGAAATTAAGATTGAATGTGAAGGGAATGTTAAACAGAGAGCCTTTTGCGAGTAATTACCAGTAGAAAAGCAAAATAGTACTTACGAGGGTGTCTTTGTAAGTGTAGGAAGGTGTTATTTAGCTCTGTATATACTCCGTGGGGTTTTCTAAAGTATACTACAAGTTTCCCAATTTCACCTGCATTTACAGCGTTCATTTCAAGAAAATATACTTTCTCTTTTTCGAAGAAATATTTTCCACGCCTAAAAGGACAACGTAGAAGCATCAAATTATTTTACCAATAAGTTGGTATTCTAATTGTTTGTTATTAGTTAGCTGTTTAATTTGTAAGGGCAACCATGAGTGTTCTATCGAGTTAAAAACTCAAGACATTCGCACAAAAGGGGATTGGCTGGGAATTGACTCTTGACAGGTTTCACGACATGACATTTCTCTTAAGTCCAGCATAAACGTATCCACCCCCACCCCTTCGCTTATTACTCTTTTGAGAAAAATCCAACCAGTAGATCCTTATTACAGACCCCCATTTATTAAGTCTGAGCTCTAATCGAGTATAAAGTAACGTGAGAAATCGTGTGAAACTTGACTTGTGAAACCCATCGATAGTTATTGATTATTGTAAAATTTGTATTCAAAACCGCACTTTAAAAAACAGTTTTGAAAAATGCATGTGGAGCTCGACAATTCTAGTGCTCTAGCTAATATAAACCTTAGACTTGGTGGGAAGGAATGTTATTCGAATGAGGAGACACTCGAACTCAGCGAGCTTGTTTGCGAATACAAGGAAGAATACGAAGCCCAAATTAAAAGAAATGAAGGTAAAACAAGTGTGAACCAAAATATGGATATTTAGCCAAAGCCGTATGTGAGTTCTGTACTGATTTAGCTGTTGTAGCCAACAAAGACCCAATTTTCAACAAGGCTCTGAAAGTTGCTTCTCGCGCAAACAGAGACTTGGCAAACCTGTGTGACCCTTCATTGCGTCCTGCTAAGAAAGCTAGAGTCTCTCGGGTAGTCCGCAAGGCTAAATGTCCTTGATGGCCCTTTTCTCCTGGTTTGTTGACGTAAGGGAGTCATTATGTGGTCGTATGCCGAAACATGTGTTTAAATCAAGGACCCTGACTCTGTACTCAGAATGCCTTACACAGAATACTGTGCAGCCTGAGGATCAACTCAAATTCGGGAGCCAATGGATCAAAAAATGGGAAAAGGAATATGGGTCAGTATTAGAAAGCCAAGTAAGCGTTTTGCGGTCAAAAACGAAGACCTTGTCATCAGACTTGAAGGTTATCTAAAGAATGTGTTGACGGTCTGACACTATTTTCCAGTGAAGTATGGTGTTGATCCGGCCATATAAACGAAGATCAAATGCCACTACACCCCAAGAAGGTTTCGATTTTAACACATGAGTAGTGGGACGCTTTTTATCAAACTAGGAAGAACAGTTTAAGTATATACTTTTGTGCTTATTCTAAATAAATGGTATTGTTGTGTGATTGAAAATTACGGTACATAAAGAGGCTTAATTAATTGTGGATGACATGAGATATTCTTAGATTTTGTCCTATCTTTTTTCTCTGTGTGTGGTTGTGATACCTCATGGAGGAAACCCGATCGGCCAGCTTGCTACACCGTTCTCCTTGAATATTGCCAATTTAATAACGACCAGTAGTAGCAAGAACTAACTGCCCAACAAACCTAAATTAGATAGTGAGAGAATTGGTAAAGAATTTTACAGTTCTCTACGCATTCGCCGTGTGAGTAACAATTGGAAAAACATGGAGGAAGGCAATCAGCACCCTTGGCTCCTCTGTACCCCTGATTAAACCCTTCATTTGAGTAAACTATTTGTAAATGAGAAACTGGTTTGTATTGGAAAGACAAGAAACTTTGAAATTATGTTCTTTATATGTAGATATTTTTGCACCCGAGCTTCCCCACAAACCTCGCTTTGGTTCGGGGCAGTGCCATTGCAAAATACTTTATGAGTAAAATGGAGGGCAAAATATATCAGAATTATTTTTAAAAAATCACTGAATAAAACATTCACTACAATAAATATTTTCAGAACCCTTAAAGAATATTAGTAATCCTATAAGTGACATGAAGTTGCCAAAACTGATCTTTGTCTGTTAATACCATTTAGTTATTAATGACGTGAGTCAGACACATGTTGGATTGCTTAGCAGAGAGGACGAAAAACGCCACTATAGAATAATATATAGAATAGAAGTGATCACTATACAAGGTAATGATACAACGCTTCTGAATCTATAGTCACAAACGGTAAACAAGAGGTTTAAGTTTCAGGCTGTACAAGTTGTGTCCAGTGGATTAAAGTGTGTGCAAGTCAAATCTTGCGACATACTTAATTTCGCACAAAACGAGTAAGGAAAGATCCAAAGTAAGCATAATATATTCTATTATAAGGCTTACTTGAATGGAAAGATTCGCATATTGTGTCCAGCAAGCACAGTTACTGGATTACCAGCATATAGATGGCGACCAATAGAAAACTCATAGTAACCAAGATGTCCTAAATAGATATTATGATATCCAGAGACCTCTGCCTAAAAATGCAACGAAATTAGGTCAAGCAGAATAGTGTAGAAGTTATAGAATATATTAGGCACAGGGACTACACAATGCTAAAGGATGGAATGATTTCTCCTTACAAAGAAGTTGAACAGCATGAGCTGGGGTGGTGAATTTCGAAGGAAAATTCACAAACTGATGTTATAAATACTAGAAATACTACCAATACATTCCGAGTGCTAGATTGCACTGAATGGGTTCACTTACAAATTCTTGCTGAACTTCGGCTTTAATTCCTGTTCCAGGACTAATAGTCTGCTTCAACTGAATTAATGTTAAGAAGTTTTTATGACATGTTATTCATTTGTATTTTCCAAGTATTTTTTCTTCAAATGCTGCATTTTCCCGGGCTAGCAACTGCTTCCTAACCCTCCCATGTAGACGTCCATTCATACGATAGTTCATTTACTTTGGTAATGTCTGAAGGATTCCGAAAATGATCTTTGACGTATTGTCCCCTGGCGATAGTACACCATTAAATCAATTGGCTAATTCAGCATTAAATCAATTAGCCAATCCATCATTAAAACAATTGTCCAATTCATCATTAAATCAACAGGCCAATTCATCACTAAATCAATTGGCCAATTCATCATTCTCCTCAACTGGACAATTCATTAATCCATGAGTTAACTAGTTTCCTAAACAATCGGTGCACCTATTCATCCATATTTATCCTCCAGATGATAAATTCACCTACTAATAAATAAATAAACCAATCTATTAATTGCAGTAGTAATGCTCACATGAATTGACAGGCCAATTAATTCATCTTCATTGATACAACCCACAAAATCTTTAACCTACAAGTCTATTGATATATCAATCTTTTAATTTATCTTATGAATGCAAATAACTTTAGAATAATGACTCCAAATCACCCAGTAATCTCCAAATGTTAAGGTGACAGGACCAAATGTTAAGGTAACAGCTCTATTTAGCTTTTATTTGCCAAAAAGAACTTTCTTCCTAAGCAAATGTCACCACTTACTTCCAAGTCGCGATATTTTTAAAAACGTTACTCCACCATAAGTCAAAATGTATTGAAAAATCCAGGAAGAGCCCAGTCAGTGAGTTCAAATATAGTACAACGTTTTAAATTTATGTCAAAACCAACCCAGAACAAAAAGATCTACTGAACTACGTCTATTTGTTGGTAGAATCTGCTTTGAAGCTTAACTTGTAGCGTTTTTAATTTAAAGAAGTTTCTCCAAGACTTGGGGTTACCATTTAGTCCACTGGAAAGTAATGGATCAGATGATACTGCAGAATTTCACAAACATAAAAAAGACACCTCTAATCGTTTTTAGTTGTTTGGAAGGCGTTAACAAGTAGAAACATTGAAACAGCAAACATTTTGTAATGGGAATAATTGTAAATCACTGGTCAATGCTCAGCACCGAAGGCAGTCCGTTAGCGCATGTTGATATCTCATCCTTGATTTGACGAGTGAACAGAAAGATCAGCCGTACTTGCGTACTTTTCCTGTGTTAGGTATAAAATGGAGTACTTATGGAAAATGTCTTAGCTTCTAACACCTAAACAAGTTGCTATGTCTTTTCCAAGTCTGAAAATCTTGAAAATTGCAATGTCATTCTTGGGTGACAATTGAAACCTGCTTTGACACATCGGAAAATACTGAAGTAACACAATGGCTTTTTTGTAAGGATAGACGGGGATACAAGTTTATCTCCGATGCTCTTCAAATGTTTTTATTACTCAAGATGAAAAAAACAAGATCCAAAAGATTTGAAACTGTCCAGTTCGCCCTCGGAAAGCTCGGAATTGTCAACTGCAGCTCTGAAAAATAGAAACCATAGGCCGTCCTCTATTGGGCTCCAACCTCATCTTGAGAACGACGTATTCCAAAACATCCAGCCCATTAACATTTCCCCCGTCGTCAGGCTACTAGAAACGAGGTGTAGAACTATTTATACGTCACTGTGCAGAAAATCAAAGGCAAGCACTTTGTAGACAAAGAAGTTGTCTTTGCACTTGAACTCTCCAAGTAACAATACTCTTCTGTCGCTATGTTTTATGGTTGTCTCCTGTTTGACTGCGTTCGATACGCATTCTGGTTATATATTCAGTTGTTTAGATTCCGCCTCCATTTGAACTGTTCTACACTCCGTGGAGTCTGCGGTGAACAAACCGTAAATATATAAGTAGCTTATCAGTCAACGACTTAATAATGCCCATTTTTACTTAACTGCATCTGCAACGGAAGTGTATGAAAATATGTGACATCATATTTTAACATTACAGCCGTGACGTCATCGAATAATTCAACAATCAGGTCCAAATCTAACAATTTTGTTATTACTCTCTTGCTATTGTGATACGAATTCATTGCGTTGAAATCAGATTTGTGAACTTAATGTACCTCATTCCTTCAGAGTCATGGTTTGTCTTTTCTCTCAAGTGAAGTACTCAACTCTTAATTTCCCGTGGGAGTTATTAAGAGGGAAATAATACGCATAGCGTTTCCAACTCCCGGAAATTTAAATTCACTACTTCTTAAAGCAAGTGTAGACAATACAATACCTTAGCGATCTCAACCTCAAACACTTATGATAAGTTAATAATGACTACATTTAATCAATCTACAGGATATTCCTTGTAATACTGCAGTGCTCCTATATAAATCCTTTAAATAAAGTAAATTACAGTAAATTCAAAAACTTCATTGATACGAAAACAACGGGGACTGAGCCCAGTTGATGAAAATTTTGTTTTTGCCCATGCTAACGGCTACCGTCAGGAAGATCGTGAGGATTTTGTTGATTGCCCCCTAACTCCATCTACGAACGGCCTTGTTTGATACCTGGTGCTTCAAAATTCTTTTCGTCGTACTTCTGGTAATTCTTTAGATGAGATTCAAGTATTAAAACATTACTCGACTGATTCAATTTAGTATTCAGAAATTTTTTCAGTAAGTATTGTATTAAGATCAAATGCAACAGATGTTATATTCGATCCGAAGGAACAGGTTACCTTTGGCATTGTCCATATTTGGATAGCGTGATCTGCAAGGTATAGAACCAAGATTATTGCTGATTGCTTTTCACGAAAACTAAACTTATGTGTGGATAGGATATCATTACTTGTAAAAAGTCAAACCGTTGATAGTACACAGTTCTTGAAAATCCTCGAAAAAGAAGGTCTGAGCGTCTATTTAAGATATGCCAAATCGCGATAAGTCAAAAACTGCTTTAGAATCGTAGGAATCGAAGTTGTAGGATTTATATTTCATTACCGGTTACATTGAAATGAACAGTGCTTGTGAAGCAAATTCGCTCTAGCGTTCCTGGATCAAATCTTAAGGAATCTTTATTATATCTTATAAATACCACTGAAATAACGTACATATTAACACAGAAATCTAAATGAGTAATTAGGAGAGCAATAATGAAATAGCAAGCAATTACAAATAAAAACATTAAAACTTAAATAAATGGCATTGGCGATCCTGACCTTATAGTATGTCCTCATTCTAATAGCACATGGGCACAATGTTGTTGTTAATTTGATACGAAAACTTGTTAAATGAAGACGGATTGCTCCCTTCTCAAGGTTATACTTTGCAGACATTTTCATGGATTCTACAGTATTAAATCTCGTTTTCTTCCAAACCAGGGTGTGTATCACTTTACGGCCATTTGGATATGTATAGGCTATAGAAATGATATAAACAGATACAAGTTTAACATGTCTGTCTAGAGTATCATTTGTAATATAAAAAGAATTTTATGATAACAGTCAAAATCCTGTTTTGTCTTACTTGGAGCAATTTTTTGATGCACCAAAATTGTATTTTGTACCGCCACAGGTGAAACGGTATTGCTTTTTGCCTGTGAATCTTACATGAACTTGTTTATTGATGGCCACAACTCTAGAATGTCGAGCTGAGCATTATATTGTTTTAACCGACAACATCATGTACGAAACAGGGCTTTGCATGGCGGTATCATCCAAAAGAGTAATGGAGACATACCCCTTCCCTTAACATAGAATTTTCTAACAATCAAACACATAGCTTTTAAAACTGTAATAAACACAATTTGACACCAAGAAAATCAACCTCCATAATTTGTATATTTTTAGTCAAGTACACTTTCTTGGTCTTCCCAGACGACATTAGTTAACATAGTATTCAAAGAATTTTATCATTTTAGGGTAATTTGCAAAAGCTTATTGCAGCCTTGAAATAGCTATCAAATATTTTTTTCTTTCTTGCTATGTACCTTTCTGTCGTAAGGATTCTATCTATAATCTGCAATGGTTTGCTTTCTTGTCTTTCTTTTCCCCACTTGACCTTCCTCTTCTTCGTTTTGCATCAACAAACATCTTTTCAAAATTGTTCTGTCCGACATTTTCGTCTACCAGCAATATTTTCTTCAGCTATTTTCTTTTAATTATCATATGCTCAAACTGTTGCGGCTGGAATCAGCGATAAACCTGACCATTTAATAATTTGTTGTACTTCCTGAATATATTTCTGACTTGTATAAAACATCAGGTAGTTTTTATTTAGGTAGTTCAGCCATGCAGCCATTCCTGTGTCTTGTAAAGCTGTAAGTGAGAATGAATATTGTGGCTAGCCTAGCTTCAGGCATTTCATGCTAAATCTGACACCAATATTAATCCATAATCATATTTTAACCTACAAAAAGGCAGTTGTGTCTTCTGGTTGATCATTACCAGCATCACGAGTAACTTGCAAGCTGCTATTCTATCTCTTTATAGTTGTACTGAAGTCGTTATTTTATTCTAACATAAGGTTTAATAGCTTTTCCAATCTATATAGTTGTAATCCTGCCCTTAGTTATTCAGGACACCCACTTGATCACTCGCTGTTAAGAATGGGTGATCATCTTTGAAGCATCTGGATTCCCGTTTTCAAACTTTTTTTGATAATTGGAAGGCTTGATTTTTATAAAGCTACACGCCTTGATGGTGATACCGCAATTTTACTTTAGACGTTTTTTTCCCGAGCTCTATGAACAAACTTGTGACGTGAGTGATTTGACAAATTATGCTTTTCACCGTCTTCCGAGGCAATTTCTACCTTTCTGTTCAGTCCATGTAAGTATTAACCAATTAGTTTCCTTGCAAGATTTTTCCAACGGTCTGTAGCCCGACCTCGATATGTACTTCGAACAGCATATGAAAATCAGATGCTCCTACTATTAAAACTGAATGTTTTTCTTGGGCTTAAAGTAAGCTAATTGTGATAAAGTTCCTGCAATGGCATCTCACATCTCTAAGGCTTTTGCTAATGTATTGCATGCTGGTATGTATAGAAATAATCGTGTATACGGTTAAACAATTCCAGTGTTTAACAGGGCTTTTTTTCTCGAAGGAAACCTCGATAGTCAGTCTACTAATCGCTGTAGTATATATGCTGGCTTTTCTAGTGGTTTTGGCTTAGGGTTCGACACCCCCTCTCATTTTCATAACTAAACCTGCTATTGAATTACTTTTTTATTTGGATCTACACTATGCTTTTGGTAGTATTACTAAACGACATATTAGAGAAGATAGCATTATCGCCTTATCCGGAAATCGACCTTCTTTCTGTTGTTGGCTGTAAATAAAACGGCTTTTTACCTTTATCACAGCAAGAACATGACATATATATATATATATATGTCAAGAGCTCAATCATCCATGTTTATTAGATATATATAAATTACAAGAAATAAACACTTTTTTACGTTTCGAATAATTCTTCTTCAGAAAACTGTTCTAACTTGCA
>JANTCA010076906.1:0-14956 GCA_024741275.1 Chironex yamaguchii
CTATCTATCTATCTATCTATCTATCTATCTATCTATCTATCTATCTATCTATCTATCTATCTATCTACCTACCTATCCATCTAGTGAGAGCATGCAGTCGTTTCTGCAAAAATGCTGAAGGGACGAGTTTCTTAGCTCTCATCAATCTTACGTAGATTAATTAACGTTGGATTTAATCTGCTTCCTGAACAAGTTATAATTATTTCATCAAATCCCTCCACAATCTCGTCTGTGAAATAGGACAGGCTTGGATTATAGGCAAAAACACACTATTTAATCAGAAGGCCTTTGAATTGGTAAAAACATACAAATTGTCACATCTAAGGTAGAATTTAATAAATAATGTAGGCCTCTTACTTCCGCCGTGACAGAGTGCAGTTTATTGCCTTGCAATTTTGTGACATTGGGCTAAAAGAACACCAGCTTTTCGGCCGATTATATCTATAGATATCTTTTTTGTAAGGGATTTATCTATACTTTCCTTTCTGACGATTTAGGGCCAATCTGCACGAGAGCTTAAAGCATGACCAGGTGGGGCTGAATCAGTGGGTTGCATGGTTTGCTAATCAAACTAACAGGTCTCGGACTTGGAATGTTCCAGATTTACAGCAGCAGGGTCTATCAACTGCTTCAGGCCGTCAACTCATGAGGTGTTATCACTCGATAAGTCGATAAAAAAATACGAATTGCAGTCACACTATCTAGTTCCATTCAAAAAATGCCGCCCTCAATATTTTACAATCATTTGTAGAAACGTTTAATGTATGATGACAGCAAGGATAAGTGAAACAATATAAATAAGACCATTGAGCACCTCATGGAGGCGCTTAACTTGGCCAAGCGGCTTCTTTCATACGATCAAAACAATATGCTCAGGAAAAGTTGCAAATGATGACTACATGGATACAAGACAAAACGTGACGACATCCCGACATCCAGAGGTGTGAAATTGGAAACAAGGAAACGTCTTGTGAGGTGCCATGTATGATCGTTGCTAGATTACGCCTGTGACATGAACCTTCAATGCAGCCACATAGAAAAGAATCGATGAATTCGAGATGTGGATGTACAGAAGAATGCTTAAAATCCCATATACAGCTCATGCCACCAATCACGAAGTGCTGCACAGAGAGAAAGAGAAAGGAGGAAGATTGAGAGCTGTGCTAAAAAAGAAAAAGCTGGAGTACTTTGGACATGCAGTGAAGAGGAATGGGATGGAAAAGACCTTGCTGGAAGAAAGAAAGAGTGGGACGAGAGGGAGAGGTAGATCGAGAAGACAGTGGACCACTGGCATAGCTGAGTTGACAGGGACGACTTTGTAAGAACTGCCTGGAATCGATGAAGCTGGTGATGCATAACCACAGACCTACTACTGGATGTAGAAGCGACTACCAGATGATGGTGACACTGGTACAGATCCCCATTGTAGGTGTCAACTGACTTTCCCCTAAAAGAAATTGAAAAGTTCTGTTTTTGCTCTCTTGTTCTTATACTGTTTTACCCTTATACTCTGTTAAGTGTCTGACCCAAAGCTTTTAAGTATGATAAAACCGCAATGTAGTAAAATTTCAAATTAGCAAGTTTTGTATCACAAAAAGACTTTTCAAATTACAGTTTGTAGACAAATATGCTTCTGTACATAATTTTCCTCGTGAAAAATCCCGCAGTGAGATACCTAAAAATCATTAACAGTAGCCCTTGGAACATTATAGGGTCACTGATCAAAACAAGTGTTCTTGCGATATACGGGAAAGGTTAAGACTTGGTAAGTCATGTGAGTAAATATAGGCAAACAGATTGTAAATAGTCAAAGGTGAAACTCAAAAATTCCCTTTACGTATCTCTTTTGCTGAGGATATCTTCACTGTAACGGTTCTATATGAACTGACATCAAGCGGAAAGGTGCCTTTATTTTCGGGGGAAATAACTAGTGAAGAAATTTTGTCTGAAGTCAAGAAAGTAAACACGTTACTCCATTTATGAGCTACTAATTACATGATAACGTCACTAGTGTCCAATGTCTAGATTATGTCTTCATTGCCCCATGTCTAACATGTGATCTGCTTAACGTTCTACAACATTCCAACAAAAAGGGAGTACCATGATATAAATCATGGATTAGAACAAGGACGTCTCAGTTTATAGCATCTTCAACTTTTATATTGAATCTTCCAATGTGATGATATCACTTTACAAATTCTCTATAAAATACCTTGCAAAGCGCATTTCTCAAACTTCATCTTGTACGAACTTACAACATACGATGTTTATCAGGGCCTGGCATCATCCTGAACATGTTAAGACTTAAATGTTTATTAAAGCGATTATAGAATTTCAATCTCGGTTGTAAACATTGTTTGTCCTTTGTTTAGTCCTCCAGAAGTCACCCGGCTTTAGGAATACGACAGACAGTCAAGTCCAGGGTAAGTGTTTATACTCGGGTGTAACTTAATTGATCCTGTCACCCAATCTTTGATCAGTGCGGCTTACATACCGAGAGTCACATTAGCACAGAAATTCATAAACTTCTAAGCTTCTAAGCGCCTTGTCGGACATTTTCAATGCGATTTTCAAGTTTTGTACGTCAAAAAATTTCTTTAAATATATGTAAAGATATATGGTGCGAGGATTTAGTGATAGTAAAATGAAATACAGGAACTAATAATAAAAACGGACCAAGCATCTCATGCGTATGCCTTAAAGTTACCAGCACGAAAATACTCATGGATTATATACCATTTACTGTAGTATTAAAATGTATTATATATCCACACCAATTGAATCATGTGTTATGTAAACAATATCACAACAGGGTTTCCTGCACAGGACCAAAAAGGACAAAGCTTAAAGCTGTAGACTAACTTCTCAATTGATAAGCAATCTAATTTACTTTCAGACTTACTGCATCAGGTCAGGATATGCTAAACCTAGGCAAAATTATCTCTAAGACGGCCAAAAAAAGGGAAGAAATGATAGGCAGAAGTTTAAGGCACTTAAATGCTCTTTTTATGGTACTTGCTGCTATACAAATTTTAGAGGCGGAAGCAACAATTATCTCTTGGACACGTCCTTATTACAGCACTCCTACAGTGTCGGTAATTATTTTAGGAATTAGAAAGGCGGATTGAACCACAATTCTTACACGCGTAGCAAACTTCATTTTTACTGTTTTCAAATTGCCAAAATTGTAAATAAATAGTAAAATTTTACGACAACTTCGATGACATTTTGAAACTATATCATGGCAACTAGTATGTAAGATCGTTATACATTTGTGTACTAACTAAGTAAATTGAAAAGTTTTGCTAATGTGTGGTAGCATGTAGTTTCATTTTACAAGTAACTTGGAATTGGCTACTTGAATCTTTTAAATGGAAAATTTTTCTGACGATGTAGTTCTTTGCGTTATTGCGGTATCCTAAACCCTTTAACATATTTATAAAATCCGTTGCCGTTTTGTCAAATATCCCAAGAGTTCTGATTGAAAGGTTAATGAATTTGACGTATTCATACTGAATTTCAAGAGCTCTTTTTAATCAAGGTATCATACTTTTGCTGCTTACGTAGTGAATTACTGAGTATTGATATTGGCATTGGCATTAGTATTAGGTAGTAACAGTTTAAATTGAATTAGTAAAATTATTGTATTAATGCCATTTGGTATAACGCACTGAAAGGAGATATTTTCTTTCGTAGCCATGTATATTTGGAAACTTGACTCAAACCACCTTGTCGGAATCTGAAACTCGAACGAAGGTAAATTCTATCATTCGGCATTTTAAGCTGCAAATTGAGTATCTAACTTTCACAAATATCCTACGTTGTTACTAAGTTCCTTAGATAATACATTTTATCATTATATTATCGAGACAAAATTCATACGTTAGAAATTATACCCTTAGCAATTGCAGACTTACTGGAAACAATGGATCTATTTGCGATTCAACGACTTTTTCGGGTTGTTTGTTAATTTTCACAATACTCACACGGTAAATAATACCAGGCAATACTATTTTGCACAACAGGAACCATACCAGGGAAATTGATATTACTAGCCCAAACACCAACCAACGGAGTGTCCCCTCTCATTATTATTTTGCGACATGGGAAAAAGGCCTCATTTAAAATCTACGGAGTGCTTGGTACTGACTTGAATCCGATCAAATATTTAGATGATTTTCTGAATCCTCATATGACTTTAGTTGGGGAAAACGAATAGATTCAGGCATTTCCCTAACCTGTATGTTACTAGAATACACATGCTTTTGTTGTACTCTGGTCAATTCATTGCTTCAATACTGGTGTCTTGTAAGAGCATCTTGTTTCTCATCGGTCAAACTTTAGGTTCTCCTGAAAAATTACAGTTCATTCAAAACTAAAAGGTTTATGATCAGGTTGTGAATACTGATGTAAATAGGATATGTATTGTGGCCAGTTTCATCTATCTTTTTTCTATTTCTTTTCCGCAGCTCGATAAAAATGACAATGTGGAATTAAGTCACAAACTGTATGCTGATAACAACGACCACGAAGAAAAACTTGTGCATGTGGACAAAGATGCTCTTGACAATGAAGTAAGTTAATTGCAAAGTTGATAATCTCATTATTTTCCATAACTGAAGTTTTATAACATGTTGTCCGTGATGATTGTCTTACAGAAGGTTTATTATTTCACTACTTCAGATCTTGGTGCTGTCTTGTTTAAAATCTAATCTTATCACACAACACACGCGATGGTTTTAAAACTGTATATAACTTGAGGTGCAGAGAATCATTTAGATAGATGAAGATAAGATGACGGGCCAAATACAAATTCTTTTACAGAAGTCATAATCTCCTCCTCTGCAATTAATGAGGAAACCAGTAATACTAGTGATCTGATGCAAAATATTTTAGCTTTCTAGCACTTTCAAAGAGTTAGTAATTCACTTACCAATTTAAAGTCAAAGGCTTTCGTCATGCGACAGAGGGTGTAGACGCATCACTTTTCGCCTGAAAAGGGGGGTGGACTTACGTATCTATTTTCATTTGAAACGAATATTTCGTTCCTGATCTTATGCTGTTGGATAACATCTGCCTTGTGTTCAGAAATATCATTTGGTATTTCAAGACGTTAATGGAGATGATAAATTAATAAACTTATATAATAAATAATTTCTATAGGATTGGCTATCTTTTTGCTATATGTAGTTAATTAATGACAATAGTCTTCCAATAAAATTTGAGCTCTTCTTATATAGAGTATATTTTAACTTCCTTTCTGGTATGTACTTTACCTCAGTAAGACAATTTAGGGCCAAAATGGGCGAGATTTAAACCCAGAAGAAATACTTCAACGCAATCTACGTTAATTTAGCGTTAAAACAGCATTTTACACCTGAATTGAATCCCTACCCGTCCTTATTACGTGTTTATTCAAAACATTTCGATAAATCTATTGCAAAGGTGCAGTAAAGTAGCAATGATTAATAGACTTGTTTATAGACTATTTCCTTGTCCCCAAATAGCTTCAATGTCCAACATTTTTTAAATTCTATTTGAAATGACAATTTTTTATCTTAGGGACTGGTTTATGATGGGCATCACCTTGTATGTGGAAGCCTTCCAGCTTTGATAAAAAAATTCGTTCCAACGGACAAATACTACCCGGAGGTAAGGACTTCGTTAAACTCATGTAGAGAGGAATCCTTTTTTGACAGCTACATAATTAACAAGAAAGTTGCACTTTAGATAGTTGTAGCCGAGTTTCTCTTCGTATTCTGCGACGGGATGATATCAGGACCTAAAGTTGAAAAAGTTTGAAAAGGGTGTACGAGACGTAGATTAAGACTGTCCTTTTATTTTCTATGTTTTTCGTTTTTCTCTTCCTCTCCTTTTCTCTGTCTTTGCCAAGACAAAAGTCTTTCTCTTTTTCGTCTTTTTTTCAGTCATTCCTTTTTAGTCTTTCCTTTCTTCTGTCTTTCCTTTCTACTGTCTTTCCTTTTTGTTGCTGTTACTTTTCCTTTCTTCTTTGTCATTCCTTTCTTCTGTGTTTCCTTTCTTCTGTCTTTCCTTTCTTCTGTCTTTCCATTCTTCTGTCTTTCCTTTCTTCTGTCTTTCCTTTCTTCTGTCTTTCCTTTCTTCTGTCTTTCCTTTCTTCTGTCTTTCCTTTCTTCTATCTTTCCTTTCTTCTGTCTTTCCTTTATTGTTATTATTACTTTTTCTTTCCTTTTTTGTTGTTGTTGCTTTTTATTTTCCTTTTTGTTGTTGTTACTTTTTCTTCCCTTTTTGTCGTTGTTACTTTTTCTTTCCTTTTTTTTGGTGTTACTTTTTCTTTCCTTTTTTGTTGTTTTTGCTTTTTCTTTCCTTTTGTATCTGTTGTTACTTTTTCTTTCCTTTTCGTCGGAACCACTAAATTAAAAATAATTGAGAACGACATACTCTTTAGATTGCTCCTACTATTCAATTTGTGCACATGTCCTAGCTCTGGATCATGAGTTAGGTACAAGGGCATGTATAATGTACGTGCGACAGAAATTCATGACATAGTTGATCTCCTTATATTTGTGTAAAGTCTCGATGATGCATGGTTTTGCTTCAAAGTTTTTTTCATACATATACATTGTTAGTGTAACTAAGCCTAAAGTTAAGGGAGACTGGTTCTGAGTTTTTCAAGAGTTCTTCGATCTATGCACAAAAGCGAGCTATATGCATTCTTTCATGATGAAACAGACCATGTTGAAATCATTTGTTTGTAGTTCTTCATACTTTTATGATTTTACACATAAAATCAGAGTTTAATTTTGTAACTTTTGCATTGTTTGGTACATTTCGCTATAATGTTGATATAAAACACGTGCGGCTTAGCAAGCTAAAGCCTATTAATAAGGAAATTCGATTTGTTTAATAAGTTTGAGTATTGAAATTGTCTGGTTGTTATAAAAGTTTCATAAAAGGAATCATTGGAAACTTTTTATGCAAACGTGTATCCTATTAAATAGAATTGTGCTTAATATTGGCTGCAGGACAAGAATGAGACTCGAATGAAATAGAGCGCACCTACTTTTAGACAGAAAAAGACAGGTGGTCTTCTGTAAAGAACAAAAGTAAAGTTATGATTGTGACCACTACAGCCTCCAATTCGAATCTTCGGATTACTGAAACCTAAAGCCTTCCTGGCTCAGCTAGTAGCTCTATACCTTATAGAGAACGTCGAGAATCGTTTTAGCCCAAATCGTCAAATCTGTCTGTCTGTCTATCGACGAATGAGCTTACAAGCGTCACGTATTTTGTCTCAAGACATACATTGATCATCGTGTGCGCTAGCTCTTCATAAAGTAGCTAGTCTTCTCGCTTCTGTTTATGTTAATAAATAATATTTAGAGTGTTTGCGCTCTGCTCAGAAGTTTTTTGGATCGAATTCTCCTCGCGGCACCTTTGGCAATTGACTCTAAAACCATGTCAAGGGTCAACCCAAGCCATATGAGGGAAATTGAGTACGACAGAACTGTTAAGAAGCCGCTGAATGGCTAAGCTAGCACAATACCCCAAAACATCGTGGTTGAGATCATAGGTGTCTAGTCGCACTGGTTTAGTCACTCATGTTCAAGAACTGCAAATTTGTTTCACAAGCGCTAATGTGCAGTGTAAACGGAGGTTGACTCTTCGGAATGCTCTTCTGAGTGATCTTAAATGTACCTGTGGGGTGTCTTAGAGTCACGGGTTACTAGGAACATAAATAGACAAGTAACCTAGATATCGAGTGGTTAACATATGTGAAATTTTAAAAGATGTACCCGGTATGCAATGATCATTAAATCTTGTCCATTTGTCATAGTTTCTGTATTCTAGGTGGGCCTTATCTTGAAATTCGATAAGCCAATTATCATGGGTTAATTGCTTTACAAATTGATGTTCAAATATGGCCCACCATTTGTGTCTTAGTAAGAATGTATAATATATAAATTGTGTAGACGTATTTATGTCTCTTTTTGTGCCTGCAGAGAACATTCGTTTTCGCATTTCTGCTATGTTCAAGAGTCTTCATTCTACCAAGTCAACTTCTAGCCTCTGTTTCAAAGGTACGTCAAGTTGGGCTTTATGACGTTCTACACATTCGTATATAACAAACAGATTTACCTAGGTATACAAAATTACGCAAAATAGTTTTGTTGTTTACATTTCTAAGTTTGCAAGGTAAGGCATTTAAACGTACGTAAACGTATGCTTACATGGAATATAATCGAGTGCTTAAGTGATGACGTCATAAAATAAATTTTTGAAGTCTGGTCACACATGTTACGAAAACATTTCTTAAATTAACCCAAATGTAAGATTTTAAACAAGTATGTAAAAAATTCTCAGAGATATGCTGAATCGACAGTCAGTTCATTCCCTATCAAAGCACTGTATTTCAAGCGTCGTGTATAATTTCACGAACCAAGCCGATACGGGATAGGAAATCTTAATTATTCCAGTTGAAATATCTCGATCAATTTTCGTCATATTTGAATAAGATATGATAACTTTGCTACTTTTCTCGAGGTCCTTGATAGTTAATGTTCAAAATTAATTCTTACAATAGATGTTTCATGGCATTACACTTTACCACACTCTATAGATTTTAAGAAAATGAACACAGTAGATACTTTTCGTCGTTATGACTGATCCTGTCTTGGATGCTCTTAATTTAGTACTGAATAGACTGATTTTATCCAAAATGTAATTATTAAAATACATTAAATCAGTGGAATATTCCCGTACATTTTTACCTCGGCCAAGGAGGTATGTTTTTGCCAGCGTCTGTCTTTATATTACCTTGTTTACATGTTTGTTAGACATAGAAGGTAAAAATGTCTTGAAGGTATTGTTTGGAAACTTGTGCAAGATGTCTAACTTGTTCACATTGATTCCTTTCTTGTGATAATTGGGAGCAAATTCCAAATTCAGGATCACTTTGAAGTATTTGTTAATATTGCGGTAAATGACAATGTCTCAATCAAAAATGGCAGGAATAATATGCACGTTGACCGATTCTAATGAGGTGTGAGTCTAAATCATTGTGAAAATTTTGAGATATGCTGCCATTTTGGCCTTTGCGATTCAGAAGTTGAGTTTGAATTTTCAACAACGTAACCTAACAACAGTGCAATACAGACTTGCACTTACTGTTAGATATAGGGAGTTATTTACGCGCGTACGTGTGGGGTGGGGGTGGGGTTTGGTTTGGAGTTTGAAGTTTTTGGGGTGGGTTTACGCTACCCAAGTACTTTTACACTTTAACACCGTAACAAGTGCGACCACTGCACAACAAATCCTAGTTTATTATAAGATTTGTTAGCAAAACCATACATAATGTCACGTTCATCATATGTGTGAAATCAAATACATGATGTAGTACCATGTGATATTTGATATGATATGACTAGATTAGTCTAAACGGAATATTAAAGCACAGTAAATGATAGCTTTTGTCATAATGGTGGTACTCTCTCCTCGATTAGTTAACCTTTTGAGAGAGTTATCCTTTTAATAAGAAACTTCCCTACATTTATATTGTTTAGGTCTTTTATATTCTAGTTTTCAAACTTTAGCTTATATTTCCTTGAGTTTTTATATTCTATTATTACCGATCGTAGCACTTATTGTTGGCTTTTTTATGATTAAATTGTATGTATGCGTCTTTAAATGAAAAAATAACCTGAACTGAATACCTTCATATCATTATTGCTACACATTCTTTTTTATGAAGGCGTGTAGTGATATGATGACTAGGAGTCCAGAAAAGGTAAGGCTGATTAAATGGAAGTGATATAGCATGGTATTATATTTAAAGATCATACATTTGAAATACACTACGACTAGCCCTTATTACAGACTATATTTGGAAAGATGCATATTTCCTTTAATGGACTGATGTATTGTTTGTCAGTAAAAATATTCCTTTTCCACGCGATGCTACTGAAGAGAATACAGAAATAGCTAATTCTAGTTGTTGTTTATGAGAAAGTTTTAGCAATTCGACATTTTTCATCTGATAAAAATCATTGCTTTCAGGTTATTTACAAATTATTGCTCGGCTTTGATAAGAAGCAATTTTGTTGCAGTTTTTGTTTATTTTATTACATTGTCAACAAAGAGTGCTTAGTTGATTACGTATATGAACTTATTTGTTTTCCTTTATTAGGCTTTAAAAGTTTCTGCAAATCTTATTAAACTTATAAGGTAAGCTTTAAATTTAAGAATCTGTGATTAATATGCTGCAATTTTTAATCATGTTATACTTGAAAGTATTAAATCTATTATTCCCTCTGTCGTCAAATGTAGGGTTGGTCCAATTCCTAATCAAGGGAACGATTGTTAAACTTACCTATCGAATGCGCATACAGGAAAAAGCTTAAACCAGTCGATGCTATACATTGTTGTCATAATTCTCATTGTAATCACCTTTCAATGTTCTGTGCCAAGTTGACCATGGTAGTACGCATTCCACACGACTCATTTTCATCTACTGCTGTCAAGATAAAAGTTGAACTATATCATAGAAAACAGTAGATGTCCGAGTTTTCTTCAGCCGAGCTACAGTCCTGGTACCTTCAGCATATAGGGTTGCTACCTTGCATTATAATGAACTTTATAGCTGTGCATGAAGTGCAGTGTATAGAAGTGTAGTATGGAACAGTATAGAGCAGTATAGTATAGCATAATATAACGTAACGTAGCATAGCATAGCATAGCAAAGCATAGTATTGCGTAGCATGGCATAGCATAGTGTAGTATTGCATAGTATCGCATAGCATTTTATTGCATAGCATAGTATAGTATGGTAATATATAGTATGGTTAAAAAAGTATAGTATATGGTAATGTTATGGTAATGGTATGGTAATGGCATGATATGGTATGGTATAGTATGCTATGGTATGCTATGCTTTAGTTTAGTATAGTATAGTACTGGCATAGTGCATCTTGTTTTTCGTCCTTAAAAAACATCAGTAACATTGTGATGTCTTATTCTATTTCCTCCTCAAGTGAATGGACAGATACATTTCCTTATGATTTCCGAGATGAACGCATGATGCGACAACTGAGAGATGTCACCCAATTCTGCACCAGGCTTAGTCCTGTAAGTAGTGTGTCATTGCCTACCTTTGTTTTGTGTACGTTATCTTTATTTAAGAGGCTTCTTTTACGAACAACATAGCTTCATAAACAGACTTAAATTGAATTTTTAGGGAATAACAGAAATAAGAAGAGAAAGAACAGACTAGAAATTGGTTGTGTTTTCCATTACTGTCTGCAACCTTGAACCACAACGATGATGAATGACCTTCATATCAAAAGTAAATGAAACCAAAATTATTCAGGTCCACCTCGATGGTCAAAACCCTGACTGCTATATTTGGTTGTGTTTAGTACAGCTTAATTGAATATTCCCAAACTTGGAAATACCATATGACCCTATTTGCGGAGGCTTGCACTCTAAGGTTGTGTCTTGTTTTTAAGGTTTGATAGTTCTTTGACTATTGTTAACTTTACTTTTAATAAAAGATTAACAGTCATTAGATTGCTAAATATAACAAACATTTCATTCAACTCTTAATAATGAGCACTAATGCTGGCATCGGCAATATTGACTATCCACTGCTGATCATTAAACATTAACCAATAATCCAACACACTTGCTCATTAATTTTCAACAAAAATAATGGACCTGTAGCGACTAACACTAAGCATTACGTTTTCGCTATTATTAAAGCGCATGTTTCAGCCTCAACACTCTAGTCGTACTATCAACTGTTAAACCTATCTCTTCCATTATTCTGAAGACGTTTGCTCACAATCCTTATAATCATCATTGCTCAAGAGTTCCCGGTTCCTTTCAAGTCTCCTCCATTGATCTCTGTCTGAGATCACGAGCTTGAGCTCGGCGAATGTATTGATCTACCATGTACATAGTCATTATGAACGTTTTTAACTTTGAATTTTCCCGACGTTCGCCATATTTTAAGTATCACAGTGGACACCACTGCTCAAAAGCAGGCGATTGACAGCACGCATTCGTCAGTCATATTTATATACAAGTATTTAGCTAAGTATAAGTGTACGTTTGTTGATAATAGCTTGTTAATAGCCTTGCTAATAGCCTTGAAAATTTGCAAATTTGCCTTAGAATCATACTTGAAAGCTTTCTTCGTCGGACACTTCTCAGAGTATGAATCGCCGGGAAGCTTTTCAGTATGATTTTAGCGCAATGAAGCAACATTTCGGAGCTACTTTCAGGTTTTGCACAACAAAGATATTCTTGAAGTATTTGTTAATGACATCTTAGTCATCTTTGATGGATGACGCCATTCCTTCTCTGAGTTATCTTAGGTTAGGGTTAACAACTAATTTAGGGTTAACATCACACTTTACCTTAGTCATGACCTATAGTTCTACAGAGCAGATGCATCCCCAAATCAGAGAATTGTTCTGCTTGTCTTCATTGATATTACTCGTTCCTTGTTGAATCTATGAGTCACTTTGGTTTATGATATCTCCGAGTCCTTCACCATTGCACCACTTGTCAAAGAAATGCAGGAACAGGTAAAAAACAGCAAGCTTTTTCGTATGGCTCAACAGAAATGACGAAGACCGTATTTTAACATGATAAAATATGACCATCCGAAACTCGCTACCACCATCTAACTACATTTCTCAGAACATCTCCGAAAAGAGGGAGGGGGGGGGGCTCCACGTCATTTAAACGGTAGAGGAAGAGGGACCGAAACCGGACGTGGTTCCTCCTGATGATGTTCTGATACGTTGAGAATGCATCTTGTAGTTACATCCAGAAATGGAGCGGATGGTCTTGCAAGGCACAAACACCGTGTTTACATCTATCCCATATCTCTGAGCCCTTCACTATTGCAGCTGTTTCTCACACTTTAGTCTCCCTTACATCTACTATCATGTTCACTCCACTTTATAGATGCGAATCATGACTCCGACTTCCCTTGTTCCTCGTTGCGACATGTTTGTCCTCCAGTCGCTACAGATTTTGTGATAATCTTGATTTTATGCGCACACGTCTGCGGCATGTTTAATGTATTTTAGATAAAAAATTTGTAAATAGATCGTTCTCTTCGAAAGGGCAGTAAAGTTAAAAAATTGTTGTCCTACTTGCGCACAAGGTCTCAAAATAGCTCTTATCGTATCTTTAACTTTTTTCATTCCCGAAATCTGTTTCTTCCTTGTTAAAACCTCTAGTTTTCTAAGTACTCTTTGAATGAGCTCACATGGGTGTCTATTGAAATACAAACTTATAAGGGGGAATTAAATATAGTACGTTTTGCTGTTAAAAAGTCTCTCCAGCTGACTACAATGAAAATCAGAAATATATAATCCCTCTAGACGATTCGAGTTATAACTTTTGAAAGCGGAATGTTTGATATCTCTGTCTCTTTTGACCGGGTGTTTCATAAAGACGTAACCACAGGGTATTAATCGGTGGTCGCACAAGCTCCTGGTGCTTATTGTCGGAATCCTGATCATATGCAATATCTGTTTTGAAATACTAACCAGGGCTTTTGAAGTGCAAATTAAAGGCCATGTGCTTTTTCGTTGGCAGTAGAAGGCTAAACCGCAGATGATATCCGTATCAATATTTCAATTTGTCGGATGCTTTTTTCACAACATTAATAACTTCTCTCCTGTGAGGTTCATTTGCAAAACAGTGTGGAGTGTTAAAACCATCTGATACATAATATTCACGTCGGATTAAAATCCATTTGCAAGGCCTTCGTTTCCTCAAAGTGTGTCGGGAATGTTCAGAAGTGGTGCTAGAAAGATCTCATTTTCCGATCTTAACACCTTCAAAATATTTCTTGCACATAGCATTTCACATTATAGCCTTTACGTGAGGTTTACCCTACGACTGTAGGTACACCTATCTACTCTGCCGTCCGTGGTACGAATGTTTACGGACCCTAGCAACTGTTTACTAAACCTTCTGACCTACCAGGCTGATTTACAAAACATATTCCCTGTTACAACGAATCGTTCGACTATGCTACAAGCAGACATGTGCAGATTGTTCTGTAATTTTCACTAACCAGAACAGAAGTTAAATTTTATCGATCAGTTGAACTGCGACAAGAGACTTAAAACTGCAGGCCTGAAGTCTATGCTCCAACTAAACAGCTTAATAAAAATGGAGGACAGATTCATAGTCGTTTTAATCCAATTTTTCCCTTAAGTTATTCTTGATATAAATGTCTGTGGCATGTTTGCGACATCTAAGCTATTTTGCATCAGTACTCAATCCTTGCTTTTTATTTAGGAGTTCAGGGGGCCCGTTGGACACATAACACACTCTTTAGTACAAAAGGTAGGTGATGATGCCTAAGGATTCCTCCTTTACAAGGAGAGTATTAGTTTGAAAATATGTTAGCTCATGAACAAAAAGCCTTCAGTCAACTGCAGCAAAGGTGTACAAAGTAAATAAAATAGAACAGAGCAGAGCAAAATAGATTGAAATAGAACCGAATAGAATAGAATAGAACGGAAGTGAATACAATAAAACGGAATCAAATAGGATAGAATAGAATGGAATAGAATAGAACGGAAGTGAATACAATAAAACAGAATCGAATAGAATAAAATAGAATCAGATACAATAGAAGAGAACTGAGTACAATAAAACGGAACCAAATAGAATAAAATAGAATCAGATAGAATAGAAGGGAACTGAATACAATAAAACGGAATCAAATTGAATAAAATGGAATCAGATAGAATAGAAGGGAACTGAATACAATAAAACGGAATCAAATAGAATAAAATAGAATCAGATAGAATAGAAGGGAACTGAGTACAATAAAACGGAACCAAATAGAATAAAATAGAATCAGATAGAATAGAAGGGAACTGAATACAGTAAAACGGAACCAAATAGAATAAAATAGAATCAGATAGAATAGAAGGGAACTGAATAC
>JANTCA010076917.1:2538-14954 GCA_024741275.1 Chironex yamaguchii
CTTATGCTACAAAGGAGTATACATTGTACACGATCCCCTTATGCTACCAAGGAGTATACTTTGTACACGATCCACTTATGCTACAAAGGAGTATACATTGTACACGATCCCCTTATGCTACCAAGGAGTATACTTTGTACACGATCCACTTATGAAAAGCTTAAGTTTCACAAGACATCAAAAATACAACATCTTCCGGTTACAGCTCTGGTTTTCAGCCATAACTTTCACCGAAGCACCATGCCAGGTGCAGGTTACCGAGTGAAAACCACTTTCAAGTACATTAAAAATAATGAGCGTATGATGGAAGAAAATTTCTATTGAAAAATCGAGAAAAGCTTCGCTGTCTAGACCTGCACTCGAATGCAAGATTTCATGTCGACTTCTATTAAGTACGATTTCCCGTTACAGATGTTATTAGCGAAACAAATAACAACTCGCTTACCCAGGTTAGCTGTCAGTAGATATTACATCTGACTGAACAGGTCTTCGGACGCCTCCTTGGGTCATCTTTCTCAGATTGCCATCGGTTGAAGATGATTCAGATTCCCTGATGACAGTCTATGGAAACATGAAAATTTCCATGCGTTATCAGTTTCGTTTTCCACGAAAATTATATGTGAACTACAGTTTATATTATGTGTTAAGAAAACTCACAAGTTTACAACTTACGTAAACCTGCTACCCCTATATCTCTAATCCTACCAAGCGTAATGGTTTCGCTTACATTCAGGCATAAATGACGTCATTACCCTCGTTACCATTGTTTTGTGATGACATGCGTACTAGTTATCCCGTCTATCAAATTATTGTTACTATGCCTGCTTCTTACTGCACGGTACACATTAATAGACATATGTTCTTGAGCATTACAACGAATTAAACCAAAGACAAATCAGAGCAACTCAATATCAATGATTATTTCATCTGACCAACATAAAAACGTCTCAATCTCTGCCATGGAAAGAGTGAAGGATCCATTCCCCGGCAGCGCAAGTCGCCCGAAGGCAACCAACAAAGGAGGAGAGTCTTTGACTTCGTTGCTTTTTGCTGGTCTTCTTTCCGTCTTCCAAGTCCAACACACTACCACCAAAGGTGTTTCCTAGTCAGGTGCAGCAGACAACTGAAGAATGACTGGCAAAAGACCCTATACCATTCACGACCTGGGCGTCAACCGACCAAAGTGGAAAACCGAACTTTTACCGTTCATGAACTATCTCAGTCCAAAAGAACTTCATATGTCGGTGGTTAAATGCCGCTTCCAACACGGTTGTGCTTACACTTGGGTGACCAACCCGTTCAAAAATGTCTCAATCATGTGGATCAATTACAGTGGCATGGCCATGTGGAGGTAGGCGGGAGCAATCCCCTCCCCTCAAATTTGGCGAACCATGGACCTCAGGATTCCCTTCATGTTGGGTTATATGGAATAACTGTCACAAAGTTATCAAATTTCTTAATCTCTAGTAGCAAGCACGATATTGGGAGATGCATTCAAAGCCAAAGCAAAGAGTATGGCCTCAAAAATGTTAATGGGGGCGCAGTC
The DNA here is from genome assembly GCA_024741275.1 of Chironex yamaguchii. Classification (NCBI taxonomy): domain Eukaryota; kingdom Metazoa; phylum Cnidaria; class Cubozoa; order Chirodropida; family Chirodropidae; genus Chironex; species Chironex yamaguchii. The sequence goes on from JANTCA010076917.1 coordinate 4,085, forward strand.
TCTGGACCCCCCCAATTTTATTCACCCTGGCCACGCCGCTGATCAATTGCATTCGGCACTCAACTTTGGCACCTCAACGTGTTTCGCGGAAATGATGAATGGCTTATAAGGCGTTGAAATCCAATGTTAAAGCCACGGTACCTGTGGGTAGAAATGCAAGGCCTCCCCAAGCCCGACCAACCGAGGATGAGCACGCACTTTGGTAGCACAATTCGCGCTATAACATAAGCAAGCATGATCCTGTTGAGTTCCAAGTTACCTAGGACAAAAGTTGAGCAGTTTAGCTACTAACTCGCGACCCATGGCTAGATGTCTCTTACGAAGCAAAATGCTGCCTGCAGAGACTTGTCAACTCAATGACATTAGTACTCAAAAGCTTCCTAATACTGCCTACGAAATGTTTTCAGTACACGCTTACGAAAGTTGTGTCCAGTTCCACACTTAAGAGTTTCAACGTGTCACAAGGCATGCACACATATGCAGTGGGAGAAATGTTGATCATTCGAGCCTGTTGTCAAATTGCTCATTACTGGCTGTCACAAATAAGCTACGAAATCTGTAATATTCAGATTATGGCTGTGAGTAGGTAAACTTTACGCTCACTTGAACAAAAATTAGCTACTGAATTCAATAAACATATGTAATCAAATTCCACAACGAATAGAATTAATCACGAACATAATCATGGCCATATAATTGCAGACCTTTCCATTCTCGTATTTTGCCGTGAGACACACGGATTTAACGTAGACTTGTCGTTCTCACGAATTGTTTAATATTACTCATGAAATATTGAAAACAGAAGTCACATTTATTGCCGTGCACTGATCAGCAAAGAGAAAACACGAAGGAAACCCGTCATTGTAAACAACAAAATGACCAACACGTTCTCTACGCTTTTCTGGTCTGCACACATTGGAAGCAAAGTGACCCTCAGGAGGAGGAGCTACCGTTTACGTGTTCACTGTTGTCACTACAAGGAACATGGTGTCTGAAGCGAAGTGATCACACCATTGTTGGGCCACATACAAAGCAAAGTTCTACAATGCTTGGAGTGAAGCAAAGTGTTGTTAGTGTTACAATCTCACGGATTTTTATTAAATTTTCAGGTTTCTCAAAACAAAATCTGAAAATCTACAGATTTCTTGACCTTAGAGGCTTGAAAGTCTTTAATTTCATGAGGATTATCCTGACATCGATACTGTTGGAAATCAAAAACAAGCATGTTTTTGGCTTGGGAGCACTGGATAAGAAGTGCCCTTTTAGAAGCAAGCGAACAGTGAATATCAGTATTATCAAAAACCCGCTACTGGGTCTAGCTAATAGGGATAATCATAAACGACTATAGACGTGATTCCAATCTAAGACGAAGTTTCTATTTGACTCACAAAATTGGTCTTACATCGGTACAGCGAGGCTCTACAAAATGCCAGGATGGAATCTGGCGCGGGATAGTCCATCCTTAATGAGGGTAGTCTTGGTCGACGACCAATTTGGTGCTGGTGACAGGATAAGCTCACCCTTGATGGTACTAGCGATGCATCAAGTATTTAACTATTGACAAGATTAATCTCGGCAGAGGCCGCAAGATGATCATGATGACATCAACACAGAAGGTAGAAAGCTTTGTTGAGAGGCAGTTCCTAAAACTCTAACCCTTGCAGTTGTTGAAGGTATTCTAGGTAGTATGTAAGATTTTAAAGAAATATTTAGCTAAGCATAATTTGACGTTGGTTAAGTAACTATTTTCATGAATACTGCATAAGATGCCAATAAGTAAGTTCATAAACGTATTTCCTACTTTCCAGAATAGCAGGACTAGATGTTGACATAACAAGGACCAAGGGCCTCCGTAGGTTGCCTCTCAACCAATTAAAGCAGTCCGACCTTGACATGTGATCATGATCACTGCATCACGCTTCTGCTCTCCAGATTGAGCAGGACTGCTCTCTGTTTTAAGCTATTGTGAAGCAGGACCAACTTAACAATGGCCGATTGTGAAGCAGGACCAAATACAGGATGCCATGAAAAAAGCAAAAGCAATCACAATTTAGTTCAACTGTAGCCATAGAATGGGAGGTCTACCAACAAAACGAAACTGTAGGAGCATGCTAAGAAATTCTTTTTGTTAATCTCTGAAAATTGCTGGTCCTGCTGAGCAAGACAAACAGGACCTTTGGCTTCATCACTGAGCCAGATCATAACAAGGAACAGGGACGATATGGGAATGCATACTAGGTTTCGGAGGCTGTATTCGGAGGTTATACTAGGAAGTATTAGAAAGGAGTCAGTTGAAAATGTACGGTTGGATCCAGCGTTGTCAATCAGTTCAAGAGGACCTGTGACTGTTTACGTCGGGGTCACCAATGTGACTGTTTTGTGGTAAGCATAATCCAAGTCACAATCAAACCCGTGCCCGCTCTGGGACATCACTGTGACAGCGTACCATATTTTTCCAGCCTTGTACTAATTACTGACTATAAATACAGTATCACTTTAGATATAGAATGACAGCAATACTTCACATTAACACCTTAGTCTTTAACCTCTTAAACAGACGACGCCCAAATGGAAAACGAAGTGGACGCCCTCTCAAATAAATGTTCATGTTATTTGATGAGAAACAATAGGTGCTGTTCAATCTATCACTGATAATTTCCTTTTAATGCAATAAATAGTATTTATCCTAAGGGGAAGCGGCATCAATAATAAAGAGCCAGGCCTGATAGAATTAATCTCAACTAGAAGCAATGCGAGAGCGCAAACCTCCCCAAAGCCAGTAACCGGGGTTTTTCCCTGTTAATACGGTAACTGGATTCTTTCTCACTAGCACTATGAAGGTATTATTACAGAAAAAATGATCCAGTATACAGGATTTCATTCATATCTTCCCAAAAATCTAATGGGATGTCGCTTGGTCTGATCGTCTGGTTTCTTTCACGGGGATCCGTGCAGTAGGTTTTACGCAATCCTGCTGACAGACAGACAGATAAACAAACAAACAGACTGTGATCCGGATCACCACAAAAAAATCTTGTTTAAATTAGCCCCTTTCTGACCTATCCTGAAAATTTCGTCCGAGTCCGTCCATAACGTTTTGAGTTATTTTGCTAACAAACAAACAAACAAACCAACAACCAACCAACCAATAAACAAACTCCGATGAAAACATAACCTCTTTAGCAGAGGTAATAACCATCATTACTTTTTCATGAAATACCTCGTCTACTTTTTTCAAATGCCTACTTGAGCATTTTCTATTCGAGCAAACGCAAAACACACGGCCACCCTCGAAATTAATTTGTTTAAATTAATGTCTTTCTCCTCAAGCCCCCACCATAGACGACCCCAACAAATGGACATATGCCGGCCGACGATTCAAAGTGTTCGATAAGTTATTTTATAAATATCTTAACAAGTACATTTCACCAAATGTTAACGGCAAAATACTTTAATGGCGTGAATGTGTTGTCATAGGAATATAGTTCGAGAACGCAAGGCTCTGTGAAAATCCAAAATATTGCTGAGACGTTCTCGTTAACATTACCAGAAAAATTTAGATCGCAACTTAAATCAAAGGGCACCTGTGGCGACCTCACGGTCAAGTATTGCCCTTATGATACGACATTTGCTGTTACCTTGCTTTTGTAACCTCTGTTTTTATAAAGTTAACATTTTTTATCGAAGATTTACTAAATGCCAGGTTCCTGAGCAACACAGATTTAAAAGTTACATTTTTCTCATGTAACACGTCTAATACGAAATAGGGGCGTGGCCCCAGTAACCATATTGGGTCACACCCAAATTGAAATTCGCCCTCCGCCCCACGAAAAACCCCACCAGCCGCCACTGCCATTGATCCTGATTGGTTCTTCCAATGATGACATGACATAGTCCACTCTATTAATGCCAATTGGTTCTCCTCATGATGGGGTGATGGGCTGCACTCGCAAAACAATCGAATTTCCACTCAACCCCAAGCATTGTAGTATAATTGTAGCGTCACTAACAAGTTCACACTCAACCGATTTGGATAACTCCGTTTATTCCTTGTACAAAGGAATTAACCGTGAGTTAAAAAGGGACGGGGCATTAAAAGCAATGTATATAAAAACAAACAATATTAGAAGAATGATACAATGTAGCCATAGTGTTAAATGTACAAATCAACGCTTGTCGGCTTTCTCAAGAGCGAACGAGCAAAGAAATCATTCAATTCAGAGTGACTTTCATAAATATACAATACAATAAAGGACACCAACTTTATGTGATATGATTTGTCATTTAGTGTTGCCCTTGACAACAGTGCAAGACTTGTAAGCAGGGGCAGATTCCATCATTTCTGTCATTTAATGAGAGTGAAAGAGATTCGGTTTTCGTCCCATGATCGACTTTTTTCTAAGCTAGTTTTTTTCAAGATTTCGGTATTAAACTGCTTCCTCGTTGTTTGTATATAAGACGAAGGGTAAGTCAAAATCAGATTAGATCTACCCTGCTGTTTAAACAATTATTCAAGAGTTCAACAGCGTGGTCTTGTGTTAAGAACGGAAGTAAAGTAATGATTATCAAATCTTCCAACCTCCACGCACTTTTTTCTCAATCACGCATCACTTCATAACGTACAGAAACCTGCCTGCTATTATTAACGAAGGTTGCCTCATAGCTGCCAATTTGCGGTCTCAATGTCCAAAAAATTATTTCCAACGAGGTCCGATGTTAATTGCGTCGATAGTTAAGTGGCTTGTCTTACCCTTGAATCATCATACGTATACTTTATTTCCATGGAAAAACCATTCGTCGACATCACATGCCATGCCTTTAAAGCGACAAACTTGCGTTCTATTCCTTATGAAGAAGCTGACATATTTAGCGCTAGTGGAGAAGGGATTGCAAAGTTGACCAAGGGAAAGAATGAGGCCGACCCCTACGATGAGTATAATAGCAGGTAAGTAACGATAAGCAATCGTAAATAAAGAATTTATCATATCTCGAGCGATGTTTCGAGGGACCCTTCTTTCACTGCCAAGTTTGCCATGCTTCCAACTTAGTCAAGCCGCATTACAACCCACTACTGTTAAATTACCTCCGCTTTCTTGCTTTCCTTCTGTCTATGTTATCTAAGGCTTTCAAAAGCACGACCGCGGTGATTTGATCACACTTTATGATACAGTTCTATGTAGCTCTAGTTGCGCAAAGAAGTCAGTAGGGTGGATTCGTGTAAAGAATAGAAGTAAAGTTGAAAATCGGCTTGCAAATTTTCGGCATTGCACTAAAAATGTACTTAAAAGCTTCTTTCGTCTGACACTCTTGACACTCTTCAAAGTATGAATAGTCAGAAAGGAAAGTATATGTTTATGGCAACCTATTTATACGAAACATGTATCAAAACTAGCCAATCATAAACAAGAAAAGAAACAAAGAAAGAGAAAATGATGTTTGTATGAGAAATGTACGTTTTAATGTATGTTCTTTATGTTTTTATTATTAATGTATGTTTTTAGCGCAATGTCGCTAATTTTCAAGGCGATTTTCAAGTTTTATACCACAAAAAGATTGTTCAAGAAGTAAAGTTATAATTGTGACCACCGGGGAGCCGAACCTTGGTCTCACGATTGCACATCAAACGCCTTCCTTACTGAATAAAACAACTTAAAAAGAAAGGTCACAAGGGTCATTCAATCCCGTTCGTCCACTCTTGTTTATTCAGTGTCTGTCTATGGGTGTTGGGCTTACAAACGGCATGTGTTTTGTGTCTAAAAGGCATTTATTTATTAGTTCTTATGATACCAATACAATAGGCATGCCCAAAGTCCAACCCGTGTCCAAATTTCCACTGGCCCGAAGCGTCATGCCATAAAAACAATACGTGGCCAGCCAGTTTTTCCCGCACAATTTCCCACAATAATCAATACACACACCAAAGACAATGATTCTATGTTTCACTAGAAGGGTGGCTGTAGACCTTTGGTCGCCGTCTCGTCGGGTGACCCTAGTGTAAACTTTTACCGCCATGTTTTTAGCCCATTTTTAAAATAACGCAATCGACAACTGATTCTCATGTCGGGCTAGTTGCTAAACCACTGTGATATGCTAATTTACTATAGTAATGGTTCTGGGAATGTCAGACAGAATGATCTGCCCCCATACATTCTCATCTGACCAAATCTGGCCCTCCTTGCAAAAAGTTTGGCCATCCCTGCGATGCAATGTACATTCCTTAAGAAAAACATCTTTACCAATATCCGCTTTTAGGACCGCAAAACATGGTTACAAACAAAACCTCTGACATCACATGAAGAAAAGAATTCTGATTGACATCGATGACGTAAAACAATAAATTTTCGGTATTATAGAAAGGCATCTTATCAAGGAGGGCTTGCGTCAGTCACAATTTTAGGCAAATAGAACCTGTCTTTGCTTCAATGATAATAACGAAATCAGTAAAGTATGCACGCCCTTTAATTAATCATATTGATGTGAGTGAGTTCAATGAAAATGTCGTCAATTACAAAAAAACTAATGTCAACGATTAAAAAGCCACTTTAAACTCGAAAACAACGTGCCGGTTTATTTTACAATTTAGCATTGATTTATGTGAAAACGGGAATGGTGTTGTTAAGAGGACACAATAAACTAAAAAATCGTTCTTACTTCAGGAGAAGTTCTAAAAAAACACGAAAACAACAGCAAGAAAATCAAAAATCAATAAAGGGGATTACAAGACAGGCTCCCTTCTTTCAATTTGCTTCAAGTGGGATGTCAATCATCACTCTTAATTGCCGTCTACGTTTTTTCTGGCATCGTTTAACCCCAGGGGCCTTTTAAGCCGCTAACCCTACTTAATTTTGGAGTGGGATGCATACCAGAAATAACATCTAATGTCTAAAACCCGAGGGGCTGTACCATCCTCCGTTTCCTTCTATGTGTTTCCTCGACTTATACCTACCCTATGTAGCAAGCTGTCCTTTCGTCAATTATAAATGAGATAGTCTTGAGACAAGAGCAGTGACTGAAGTCATTGAAAGAGTGCAAATGTTTCCCTAGAAGTTGAGAAGTAGATTCAGAGGAAGTTATTCGCCTCGGTTAGCATGTCAAATTTGCTCCGTCGACCCCTTGGGTGGGAGGAGGCATCGACCAAAAAGGCGCAATCAGAAACATAAACTGACTCGATCGTTTGTCTCGCATCAATACAATGCTTAAACAATACTATGATTAAGTATTACTATAGGAAAAACACTTTAGGTACAAATGTTTAGTCTAAAACGATTTCCAGATAAAATTTAGTGACTTGTCTTGTGCAACATTTCAATGTGAGAAATAACTTTAAACAACAGTGGTGTGTTTTGATATTTATTATACGTAGTTTTGGTGATAAAAGGATACAATTTTTGAAAGTTTGCCAATTAAATGTAAAAAACATGTGGTGTGTCCATGAGGAGTGGACACTTTGGTATCCAAGTATTGTAGAAATGTTTTGTGACATTCGCATATAAACGTAATAAAATACCATTTGTGTAAATTGGCATATTCATAAAACATGTCCCTAATCTAAAACCCCTGGACCCTTATAGTTTTTCCTTTATTGAATAAGCCTCTGAACCCTTACACATAAGTGACATGTACAGGCAACTTACTCCGACACTAAAAAGATTTAGCGGATTATTTTCGGAGTTAATTTTTCAAATTCCCGTTTAACTAGTTTTGAACCGAAGTCTTAAACAACCATACCGTCTTGTTAGATCCTTTACAGTTAATATATTACGCGGCGTTTAGGGTGAAGCAAGCAAAGAAAATTTCGAGATTTCATAGTTTCTTTTTTATTACTTCATCATTATCCATTTATAATCCACCAAAAGATTAGTTGTGATAGCAATGCTAGTAATGGACACATAGAATGTAGTGTTTTTCTTGTCGATATGGATTTGCGTTTTATCATTTTGTCAATTTCGGATTCTGTTGAAAAAGAAACAAAAACTTGGCTCTAAAGATTGAAAACCTGGTATTTACTATTTATAATAACATGGGTACAATCCTATCATTTAGGTTACCACTTTAAAATGGTTCCCTACATATACGTATTAATAATTAATTAATCAATCAATGGACACTTCTTGAAACCTTTAAAATCGATTTATTAAATTAAAACCATAGGCTTCCCCCCTGAGCCAATGCCCTATGCCTGACCTGAACCGACGACACAATACACTGTTTTTATTACTCCAGAGACGTTATAGGCAATGTTTAAGAGAGCAAGAGTATGTAGGGCCACTCTTATCTTTTATTAGTACACATTATGATTCTTTTGACCAAATTTTAGATGGCATTTGCTTTGTGAAAACAACGCTTTGGCCCTGAATCTTGTGATCGCTCAGAGCAACCAGCCTGATAATTGTGATGGTTCCTAAGCTTACTTGATTTAACTTTGATTAAACAACTTAAATATAATTATATTAATAGTTAAAACATTACATAGGGATTAGACTACCATATGTTAAATCACTGACGATGATCTGTGATTGATGATCATGAAATGTAGTCAAAGATTGTTTTTTCTGGACGCTGAAGTTGTGAAATGGAATTGCAAGTGTGTTTGGACGTAAAAGACAAGACAGTTGCAAAGACATTTTTATGGCTATAAGACAAAGGTGTAACAGTGTGAAGTTAAGACAATAATTGTTTTAACAGTCCAAACTAATAGGCTTAAGTTAACCTAAGTTGTCAAGTTCATTGATGTAAGTAACTGGAGCATTAATCCAACATAGACTATATACAATAGCAGCAATGGTACATGGGTAAACTTCAGCCTGTTTCTACCTGCTTTGAAAACATCTTAAATATTCGTTTGGTGAGGACACTGTAGCATACATTCGGTGACACCTAAGTGTATAAAGAGGTATTTCTCGTAAGAGGTGCCAAACCCAAGAAATGTTTGACGAGCGCTACTTGGGTAGTCAGTATTATTGGGAATCAAACTTGCGCTTTGTCACACGTGATAAGAGAACTGTAAATCCATGACAAAATGGGTGGAGAAAAAGATTGCATACCGCAGGTAGCCAAACATCTGTAAAATATCAGTAATAGCATCTAGTGAGAAAGAGTGGTGATCTTTATTTAAGATGGAATGAAGGACAAGAATATAATTGATTATGTTCCAACAGCTCTTTTCCCATCCAATCCCCTATAAACAACTTTGTAAGGAAAGAACAAAGGAAACGGTACTTTTCAATATTCAACTTTCAATTTCTCTGCGAAATGGCCGAACATTGCCTTTTGTTGCCAAATAATTAAAATTATCATATTGTTACCAATTTGAAAATGGAAAAGGACCACAGGAGTATAGAAGCCCTTTAACGGACACCCATAAAAAGTATTATCAAGTCAGAATAAGTTACGAATGCAGTTGCATTTTAAAACATTCATCATAACCACGGCACGTTAGATTTTAAAGGGAAATGATATAGAACAATTTATTTCTGGCTGGTCTCTTATCATTCTCGAAAAGCTTCTATAACTCAATGTATGACAAAATCATGGGACAGACGTATAGATGATATAGTACAAGATTTTGATAGATGCTCAGCAGTCCGAGTGCTAAAATGTCGCGTCCTTTTCCCTGTTGGGGTGTCTGCAAACACTTGTATTGCAGAATGCACTAGAATTCCTAATACAAAATCATAATGTGCCAAAAAAGGTTAATGTAATTTCAAATGAAGGAACCTCGTCACCACTTCTCGACAACGACAATGCTTGAAAAAAGTGTCTTCAGTTTACTACTTTGAATTGGCGCCTGGAAAAGTTTTGTCACTTTTAAATTATTGGCGTAACTTTTCGATCGAAGTGAAGGTACCAGAGAAGATATTTGATAAAAAAATAAAGGAGGCACTCAATGAAAAACGAATAGGTGTAATGAAACAAAAGCAAGGTTAAACAACGCATATTGTGGGCAGAGCTAACAGGCTTAATTAAACAAGAGGGCAACAGACATCTGTAGGTGAAATATACTGAGGATGTTATGAAAAGTGATTACTACACCCGCCAAGAAAGTTACGTTTTTACCACGGTTTGCTTATTTATTGATTGGTTAGTTTGCAAAATGTCTCAAAAAGGTATCAACGTATCGTTCTGAAATTTTTACGATACGTTGGTAGTCTGATCGGCTCCAGCTGATTATTTTTGATGATGATCTGGTTCCAATCCAGAATTTTGGATCACTTTGAAATTTTCGGTAATGATACTTTCGTACAACTACAACTAGTGAAGAAATCCTCTAGGTGGCGATAACCTCGTTACCATAGCGACTATAAGTACAGGTCAGTTGAATTTTCAAAACATTAGAAATCCCACCAGTTACCATTGGCTCGGCAGCGGTTTGCACTCTCGGAGTGCCTCTAGTTCATGATGGTTAGAGTGAATTTGATAGTAACCAGCAAAGATTTGGCATTTGGCAGACCACCTAACACAGAGTACCAGTCACGTATGCACTACTACTATATACCATCTACCACCTGATCGCTTATTAAATAAAAAGGTAATAAGAAGATAACACTTACGTGGCAATACAGAGACTTTGACTATTTTGCTGACCATTGCCTGACCAGCTTTTCCCACTACTGTATAAATTCCACCGTCATGTTTACGACTGTTTTGTACAAGAAGTTGGCTTATGATCTCCACTTCCGATTTCCGCAAAGTTTGAATTAAAAACCGAGATCCATTTGTAGCTTCAAGCTGAACACCATTTTTGAACCATGTTACGTCTTTAAGCTATGCCCAAAAATGAAAGCTTCAGTCAATTGAGGTTGTAATCAAATATAAGGTATCGTATAGTATAGTATAGTATAGTATAGTATAGTATAGTATAGTATGGTAT
>JANTCA010076928.1:0-14953 GCA_024741275.1 Chironex yamaguchii
TTTTTCACTTGGACTCTTCCAATAATGTTTTGTTTCTTCATTTTCTCTTTCTTTGTTTCCTTTCTTGTCTAGGATTGCCTAGTTTTGCTACATGTTTCGTATAAATAGGTTGCCATATACACGTACTTCCCTTTCTGACGTTTTATACTCTGATGAGTGTCAGACAAAAAAAGCTTTTAAGTATGATTTTAGTGCAATGTCGCAAATTTTCATGGCGTTTTTCAAGTTTTGTACTACAAAAAGATTGTTCTTATTGTTTTCTGAAAAAAGCTAATAACTAGCATAAATGTTTTCATAGGCCTGCTTGTTTGCTTTTTCGTGTGTTCAACACAACAATCTCTGGTACTCATTTCACAATGCGGAGTCTTAGTAGACACAACAATAAACTCTATCGTTATTCTTAAATAGTAAAGTTTGTCAACCATGCGGTACATGCATTACTGGTATTAATGAATTATTAAGGGAAGAGTAATATAGGGAATATAAACAGAATACGGAATAGCTTTTAAGAGAAGATGGCCTGACATTCACTGAATATTAAATCCCCAGCTGAATCAAATCATTGAAGTCACACAACAGATCAGTCACGCACCCAAATATTTGCTAAAAATGTGTCGTTGTCCGACACAAAATGTTGATGCATGCTTGCTTTGTGCTTGCTATAGCGATATACTTTAGTTCTATTGGTATGGTTCAAGGTAATTTTATCTACAAAACAAATCGAATGCGAGATGGTTTATTCAAGCTTATTCGTAGAGATATGCAGACAAGTGACACAAATGCTGCATCTCACAGAGTCACATCTTTGCCAGAATGCGCAAGATTTTGTCTTCGTAGTGTACGTTGCAGTGGATTCAGCTTCAGACAAAATACATCTGATGAGTTTAATTCAAGCTGTAAATTGTCATCAAAACTAGTAGCAGAAGGAGGACAATTGGTCTCGTCACTGGGTTGGAAATATTACGAATCGGTAAGATATCCATGCCATTCACATCCTTAGTACATCATGATTGCTGGTTTCCTAATTTCGAAACATTTTTTCTTGCATTTTCTCTGAATACAGTGATTTGCATGTATTAAACTTTCTTTTCCGACTTTCCTTTTATCCGCTTTTAATTTTGTTTCATTGCACTTTCATTACTTTTGATAATTCACCTTACGTTACCAAATGTAACAGTGCGATAAATCAAAGTGCTTAGGTACAACTTGAAAAGAGAATGCTTGAGTAATTTCCCGAGGCGCTTGCAATCAGTCAAGAAATTCCGGTCTCCCTTCAAGCTTATATATATATTAGTAATGTTCTGCAATAAATTTCTCTTTATGATTATTCAAGTCAATGTTTTTAAATACTTTGTAATTCATCTAAAATTTAATCCCAAGTTAACAGCAGCAATGTTGTTACAATCTTTTTCACATGCATTACAACTGTCAGTTTTAATCAAGGCACTAAGAACAGTCCTAACCAACAAGTAAATTTCTCATCCAAGAGTACAATGTCATGTTACATACGTTTACTTTTTGCTCAGTATATAACCATTGTTCGGGAAACGTTTTCCTTTAACGTAATCGTACTTGTAGGCAAACATGTTTTTCTGTCCTTTTCTAACAAAAGTGAAAAATATGAAACAACTTGTTTCTATTCGAATATGCTTTAAGTCAAGTACTGGATCATCTTACAGAGTAAATAAAATTACTAGATACTTTAATTATCGATTTACATTTCATATTTGCGTCCGGACTACTTAATTAAGGCATTTTAAAAAGTATGTTCTAAAACTGCTTGATAGTGATACCAGATGTGGCAGGACCATGCTGCCAGTATTAAAATATCTTATGTTCTAGTTCTGAACCGTCCATTCAAGACTCATCAAGTGTATGAAACAAATTTTGTATTCGCATTTATATATTCAATTTGCCTAGTTCGAGACTATCTGATAGAGACACATAAAATTATGAGCAAGACTAGACTACAGCAGGACAACATTTCCATCAATCATAAATGCAAAATCAGGGAGGTGCTAACTAACCGTTAGGGAAGTAGTAGAAGACACACTTAGAAATTACAATACTAGAAAATTGATTCATTTTTACACAAACCAACAAAACTTAACCAAGGGGCTTCAACCTATCGTATCTCACAACCTAATTTCACAAGTGCAAATTACACTACGACCCAGTTGATTGACAACGAAGATTGAACTCTTTGCGACCGACATGATTATTAGACATTATAAACTAATACTTTCTTATATCTACTTTATTTTTGTATTTTAAACTCTAGGACGTCAAGACACCCAGGCTAGTAGTGATACTATTTTCATAAAGCTTTGCTTTGCATGTTAAAAATTTTATTATGACTTGCTCAAAACCTAGCGAAAAGTCTTTCACAGCAAAGTTTAACACACGAGTCCTTGGTTGGTAGCCTCTAACTAAAACTATTGTCTTGACGTACGTTTTTGGTGAAGTACCGACTTGTTTAAGAGCTCGGCTATACCTTTAGGCAACTGAGTGAAAGTTAGTTAAAGTTAGTGGAGACAAGTGTATGTGGTTACATAAGCTGGTGGTAATTTATAGACTCCTTTGTTGTTATTTTGTCTGATTCGTCATGAAGAAATAATCTACCTTTACTGGTTACTGATTGCTCTAATTGACTTCAGTATAGGAGTTTCATTTCATACGTCTGCTACAGTCATTTTCGAACATGGACACTTTTAGTACCGATGTTTAATAAAGTTAGTCTTTCTTCTGGTGTTAACTCGTAACACCAAGTCTCGCATTTTATATCAAAATGCTTTGAGGAACTCATATAATTTTTTCTTGTGAAACACAAAATGCAAATGAAGTAAACCAGAGATGCATGCAATTTTTTTAATTTTTAGATTTACAACGGAATTTGTTTCAGATATCCGATGTGTAATCGGGTAACACAATTTTGCATTAGCCAGAATGGCGTTGGGGGCTACAAATGCACAAGTAAGTGTATTTTTACTAGTAAATCTTCAAGGTCAATAACACTTAAGCGCTTTTTTAAAATTACCTTTACATTCGTCAAAAAAACCGATTCCAATACTTTCTTCAGCACCCAACGGCCAACTTCAGTTGATTTTAACCTTGGTTGGAACTGCTTGATTTTAAGCACAGGCAAGGATTTATTATGTTATAAAATACGCGATAACTACACAGAAAATAATAATTACATTGAATTACATAAGGAGAGTGGATGTTTTCTTGTTTACTGTTCTTCTTTAAAAATATATCGTCAAGTATATCGTCATAATACTTGAACAAGTATTTCAAGCGACGGTACAGGGAAGATTCTGCCATAGGCCAACATCTACTAGAAAATTCAAAAAGCGCCAAAATGTATAAGGACGAGAATTTTCGGATAATTAGCACGGCTAGATCGTCCTGTCATCTACGTGTATTGGAGTCTGTCTACATTAAAACAAGAAAACGAGTACTCTGTAGGCAGAAAGAGTTCGTTTTTTCACTTAGGCTCTTCCAATAATGTTTTGTTTCTTCATTTTCTCTTTCTTTGTTTCCTTTCTTGTCTAGGATTGGCTAATTTTGCTACATGTTTCGTATAAGTAGGTTGCCATATACATATACTTCCCTTTCTGACGTTTCATACTCTGAGGAGTGTCAGACAGAAAAAGCTTTTAAGTATGATTTTAGTGCAATGTCGCAAATTTTCAAGGCGAAACTGACTTTATTATCTTAAACTCTGCAAAATCTGGGTTGCAGCTTTTCATATCACCTGGGTGATGCGCACTTACACACACATGTTTTACGTATCAATCTTACGTTGATAACAATACTATTGTTTTTTGTATCTTCATTTTCACTGTTATATCATCGTTGTAATCCTGTTTCACTTTGGTGTAGCATCAGTCTAATATCTAACTTTTATTATTTGTTGCAAGAATAACAAAACATTTTTCTATGTACTTTATAATATATTTGTATATATACCACCAACCTATTATGCAGCATCATAAATTTGTGCCTGTTTAAAATTTAATAAGCTCACACCGAAATTAATATTAACTGAAAATGGCAGTTGCATTCTAAATCAAAGTCTGTCTGTTTTACTAGCATCTTTTCTTTGTTATTGCCTTTACTTTATTTAAAATATTCTGGTTTCCTTGGCTTATCGTATTGAAATTTTGCAGGCAAACATATGAAAACATGTAACAAAGTGAAGTAACAAGAACGTATAAAATAGGCTAGAGAGGTGGCATCACAAAATGACATGCAAAAACTTTTACTTGTCTTAAAATGTCTACTTACATTACATAAGCGGGCATAACTCGGGTTCGGACGATTATAGGAGTCCCAAGCCTCTTAGGTGCTACATGCAGTACAAAACGGATAGAATGATAGATAAAACTGAAAAGTAACAACAGTCAGCTAATTAAATGTGATCTAATACTGACACAAATATAGTCTGGTCAAGTAACGTATTTGTGCTTGTAAGCACTTCACTAAACTTACAACGCACCTGACAGACAAATAACGACTACCTGATAACCATTGAAGTTACATGCTATCCGCTAGTGAGATACCTTATGGCTATCGTTGTGATCATTCTTATATTATTGGTTAGTGATCATATGTAAAACTCTGGTTTTACTTTGATACTACACGTGCTCGGTCTAGACACATTTTATACTATGTTGAACTTGCATCAGTGATTTTGGCTTAGGTTGTTTCAGCCTGTAGCCAAAGGAAACGTAAGGAAAGACTAGGAGCAGCACCCGCAGTAAATTATGGCTTCCAAAATAACATTACAGTTTGGTCAACGGATGACAAAATCAAAAACAAGTGAAATAATAAGATAAAATCATTATCAACATATAAATGTTGCTGAGTGGCACAAGAATATTCACTCGCATCACTTTGACTTGATATTATGCATTTTGTACCAGCAAATCTGATTATTAATTAAACACTTAATACGATATTCTTTATCTTGATCTCCTTAAGGCCTTGCAATTGTTTCAAGATGGAAACCAACGACACAGATATCAACGCATTTTGGTGGCATCAGCTCCAGGGCAGTAGACGGAAACAAAAATACAAACTTTTGGCATAATTCATGTACACATACAAACTACCAATCTTACCCTTGGTGGATGGTAGATTTACTTAGAAGACATTACGTTGGATCTGTGATAATTACAAACAGAGGCGACTGTTGCGGCTACTACCTACAAAATGCACAAATTCGTGTTGGCCTAAGCCGAAATGTGCATCAGTTACCATCGTGTACTAAGTACAATTTTGCCCTTAGTACCTCGCAAACAAGATTAATTCCGTGTGACAACAGATACAGCTACGGACGATATGTTGTGTTGATTTTGCACCGTCACGGACTAGCCTTGACATTTTGTGAGCTAGAAGTACTTGGAAGAAGAGCAGGTTGAAGTTCTCTAAAGTTCCTTTGGAAGTTCCGGGAGTCATATCGTAAATGTTGAAACTGTTATGATTAAGAGCAGAAAATGATATTTTATGTTTATTTTCCTTTTACCCTGTATGCTTCCAAAATGCCCAGTCCAACAGATTCCTACAGTGCATCTTAGTCGAGTCATATTACCCATTTGGCTAATGCGGAACAATCATAGGTACTTCCCAACTGTTCATATAGCTTTTACCAGCCTACTTCCTAGCCCCACAAGCAGTGCCCGTTTTGTCAAAAGGTAGTCCAGCGACCTTAATCGTCACCATTTAACTGACTCAACCGATCTGAACATTGAATGAACCAGCTTACGATTTTCTTGCTTTCAGATTTCATCCACAATACTGTCCAAGATGAATGACTTGTTTTCAAGGACTTTACGAAAGTCCTGATGTCGTCTACTTCTTGGGATATTGCATACATGTCTAAGAATTGCCCGCCTTCCAATGGATCCGCCGGGACCAGAAGTGGCTCATTAACAAATTATCCGTACCGATTGGTGAGCTCGGCTAGAGCATAATATGGCTGTTCAAGAATTTTTAAAGTTTTAATTACATTGGATTGATATCCAGCGTCTTGCTTCAAGACCCCCTGGCCCAGGAGTCAGCACAAGGTCCAGTAAGGTCCAGGATGCATCTTCGTAACGTCTCACTGAATGTTTCAGTGATCGGATAGGAAAGTGTTAAAACTCTATACACCCGACGCTTTAGTATGTTTGGAATGCCGCATTACCTCAAAGAGTAGTGGAAATGAGCCTGTGATTGATCTTTTTATTGGTGAAGCTCAGTAGCTTAGCTGTCAGAACGACTTTCTTCATTGTAAGTCTCAGTCAAACGTTGTCATGGAATTGGGGCTTCATGAATGGACAAGTGGGTCGCATCACAGCATTACTTGCGTTTCTACCTGAAAAGTAGTTTAAGCCTTACAGAAGCAACAAACAAGCCATGGTAAGAAGTGAGGTCTGTATCCTCCCTCCACAAAAAGCAGACGAGCGCTACTTTTGGCATACTGCTGTGCAGTCCATTTGACAAACATCGTTGAACTGTCACGTGAACGACAATTGGAAGCTGCATTAAACAGTTGTCACTGGTACAGGGTGGACATATATAATATTTAATTCGACCGATTTTTTAACTTCCCTCTCAATTACCTGAGTATGTGTTTCCTTATGGCAAAAATCTGTTTAATGAACAGTTGAAAACAGTGCACAAAGGATTCAATAGCACGAAAGCAACGGTTGCATAACCAGCTCCAGTCATTGATATTATTGTGTAAGAAAAGAATTGATGGAATAAATATCATCTCTTTTTAACTTTTACGTAACTTCAATCATCCACAAGTTGGTAAAGAAAATTCCACATTTTGAAGGATTATATGCTAACAAGTGCCGCGCTCATGGCCAAAAAGTGGCATTAACCAATGTTTTACTTTTCACTTCAGATATTTACGTGATTATTATGATGATTAAGTGAAAACAACCATTGTTTCTTCCATAGCACTATTGTTTTTGCATTAATAGGGACTTGATGTCGCCTATAAGGGTAATTACTTAAAAGGGCATGTTTTGTTTACCTAATAATTGCATCGTTAGTCAATTGCCCAATGCCAAATGTACAAGACGACAAATTTTTTTCTGTGATCTACCTACACTACAAAGCACAGCATTGCACTCCTACACTACTATCCAATCAATGCTGTTTTACCAAAAAAATTGGCCGATGAAAATTTCTCTGTTAAAAATGACCTTAGTTTTCGTTTGATCACAAGAAAAGTGTGGAAGAACATTTTTATGTTTTAAACCCAGTGAATGCAGCAGCAACAACAATTCGGGCGCATGGAACTAAAGGACCACACTACGTGGGGTAAAAATGTAAAGGCCGGCATTTGAAAACATGTTGCTACAGATAACTACTCAGTAACAGCAATAGCCCAGGTGGATCCTTATTGGGTATTGGTAACAGGCATTTGATAACAATTTCGTTAAATCCACGATATTTAATGTGTTAATGCATGTGGGATGTGCTGAAACAGAAGTTAAATAAAATGTCTGGATATTTCCAGAGCCTCAAAAATTGCAATGTGAATGAAAAATAATATCAAACTACTAAAACAATTAGAGACACACATGGTGAACTTCAAGCTGGCAATAAGGAGTCAGTGAGTGCAAGGGAAAAAGTCCAGATGGATCCTTATGGTGTCTTTAGAAAGCATTTGACAGAGAACTTCAACTTGATTTGGGGGCTTGACACGAGCTTCATTAGAATAAACATCAATAAAATGGTTGATTCCAGTCTAATAAGTGTGCGATAAAAGATATTACTGGATAATTAAAGTATGAAGACAAGTTTACAATGGTGAAAATAAGCTACATTTATTATAAGGAAGAAGGCCTTTTCCCCTTTTTTAAGCATTTTTGTAATACAATGTCAAAAGACCACTAAACAGCAAGACCTTCTCCAGTTTAATAACAGTTGTTGCCTAAACGACAGATACAAATAAAACATCTGGGTTTATGTTTAAGGCTTATCAATTGTACTAAAAACATTTTGGAAGTAAAGTGTAGAAAATGCTGTAATTATACAGTGATTAATGTCATTATGCAAGTCTAGAGCATAAGTTGTTACAAAGTTCTCAAAGCTCATAGTAGACAATAGACCTCATCTGAGCAATCAGTATTCAAATACTTGAGACAAAGGGACAACAAAGCCATTAATTTGACGTTCAAAACAGTACAGCAGAATAAGAGAAACCAGTCTATTTGTGACAAACATACTCGATGGAGGAGCAGACGGTGGACTTAGAGAGAAACAAAATAAACTCTGGAGTATAACTCTGAGATCAAACGAGGGATCTAACATTCATTCAGATACTTGTCAGGTATTCCCCCTACCACCATTCGTCATTCCCTTAACGTAAAAACCTTCACACTACATTGGTGCCATGGTAGTTTTCCCATAATACGTGGCCTTTCAGCCACAAGTAAACATGTAAACAACAGATGGGAAAATTGGCTTGGGAAAACTTCCAGGCATCTTATTGTCAGGAGCAAGGAACATTTAGGAACAAACAGAAAAGGGAAAAGATCAAAGAGGTTAGAGAAAAATAGAGAAATTATTATGCCATTAGAGAAAAATATTTGCACTAGTGGACACCCTATATCCTGGGAGGACTTTTCAATCATGGACAAAACTGCTGATGAGTTTGACTTGTTGATACATGAAAGTTTAGTAGTAACAAGAGATCCTCCAACTTTCGAAATTCTTCTATTCCACTGTCTTTGTTTTAATTCTTTCATAAAATGTGTTAACACATTGTCTCACTGAAATATCTTTCTGACTTCTTGTTCAAACAATTAAATGATTAGTTATTGAAATTGTACAGAACCTTATAAATGGACTATGTATACTTATTTACTATTAGCTGGGGATGATAGGAGTTGTCAACTCGATAGAACTTATCAAAATGTTGTCATATGATTTAATTTTACTTTATGGCTTACTATATGTTACTAAAAGGAATGTCAAGATTGGAAACTTGTGTGTCATAAATATGGAAATGATAGTCGTTTCAATTCTGATTATTGAGTTCATCATTTGACTGCACTTACCACCTGGTGTTGAAATGTCCATTTATTAAGGGCACCAGCCAAAATATTCAAATAATGTCCAAGCTGGAGAAATCTCGTACTCTACTGAGCTTTCCAGAAACAGCAAAAAGCATTCAAAACCAAGAGGAAACAGATATGGGCAGCATGCACAAAAAGAACAACTGTTATTCATGCAGGCCAACAAAACACATTGTCTGGATGGCCAGGCTTTCAATCTTAAAGGCACTCAATATTACCTTTCGAGAAAAGAAATCCCTTAACAAACATTGATCTCATATTGATAGTTGATACCTTCCTCCTTTAATACTGCCACACATGGCACATTGGCAGGGAAGAGTCATAAAAATTTCTCCAAAGGAGAAATTAAAAGTCTCAAGAAATATTGACACCAGTAGTGTTACATTATATCAGGATGACACACATAATTTTTATGGCATCATCCTTAGTAAAAGTGGAAATCAAATTGGCAGTGTTATAGATAGGGATGATGGATCTATTGAAAAGCAACATGTAGATCAAATAAGCCTTCCACATCAACAAATACAGGAAATCTATTATTAAATTTATATAGCAATACCCAAAGCTATAGAACCAACTCCAACATGTCTTATAAGTTGTGGAAAAGAAGCTCGATAGTTCAGCTTCAACAGATAATAAACAACAGCTCTCATTAACTGTGCTCGATTTAGGGCCTATGGATATCCCTACCCACCATATCAAAATCAAATACCCCTCCACAGATCATAGGCGGCTTCTTCTATGAAAAGAGAGGAGTTTAAAGTAAAGAACTGTTGAACTGGTGTTATTGAGTATGGAACCATTAAAAACAACTACACAGTTTTTACCATACCATTTCTGAACTTTGATAGGCTGTCTAAAAAGAACTTTTGTTACAATTTTGAATCATCTAAAGACATTGAAGCTATTCTTGAACCATGTGTATTATAGCAGTGTAGTTTACAGTAGTCTTAGCCATTACCAGGAACGAATAGATTAAGATCCATACATACTGTCTCAGGTACTAATTAGTCATGCCTGTAAACTGATACATTGTCAAGCCAAGCATACTGGAACTTAGGCTGAGAATTTTTTTAAGTTACAGAAACATGCAATACAGAGAAAATAGTTAGCCAGTGCTAGCAGAACAATTTTGATTTCAAATATTGTTCTTGAAGGTTACAGGAGAATCTTCAAACCTATAATTCCTACTGCATGCTGCATTAAATAACTTGAAAGACTGGTACTTGTATGCAGAGGTCTGTAACATTGTGTAATACATTTTACAGAGTTGAATTTGTGAAATGCATAATGCCAGAAGGACAAAAATTACAAACTTAGCATTTATTGCCTACATTCCCTAAAATATGTACAATTGGCCATACAGATAGATGTCAATTACAAATTATTTGGCCTTCAACTTTTCCCATTGCTCTGGTGTCAGAGTACGCATTTGGAAGGCATGTATTTTCTCAAGTTCTTCCTTCAAAAGATCATTCACCATTCTATGTCTCTGAATAAGTGGTTTTCCATTAAATTTTTCAGAAACAATAACCACAGCATATTTAGCACCACATCCACCAGATGAATCCTCAATTTCCTTCAAGTAAAAACAGGAAATAACCATAAAAGTATTATGTGTATCCTTTAATGAAAATTCATACAAATGAAATTCTTACCTAGAAATACATGGCACAAATTATGATTGTGCTGATTGCTGTGAAAGGTAGAGACAATAGTCCTGATAATAGAATACTAATGTTCCCCTGCAATTAAAATTGCATTCCTTTTCACTAGTTTGACCTAACAGGAGTACTAGTCAGAACGTTTTAGACAATAATCTTCATAGAATATTTGAACAATATATTTTATCGTTTCAATATCAATGGAATAGCTTGTAGGCAATGATTACATATCAATATTATGACATTTACACACCTCTGAATGACATTCAATCTTTTTGAGACAAAGGCTAAGACAAGACTATGATAATACTTAAAAACAACATGTTACACCACAATCATGATGAGTGACTACTTCAAAGAAAAACAAAGTACGAAATTTTGACTACATTTTGACAAACACTAAAAGTTGTTCCAGGTTTAAAAATGGTAAGGTATAGTAGTCGCATGTTAAGTAATGCACTCTTAAAGAAGTGTGAATATACATGATTTAAGTAATACATCATTTCTCCACAGTTTTCGATACACTAATGTCTATTTTGAGATGGCAATTAACAGTCTATGGCAAACGGAATGTAACATTTCAATGTTTTGCATTAAGCACCTCTTGCCTTCTGGTAGTGCTTTCAGGCCTCATGTCCATTTACCAAAAGTCTGTGAAGGTGCCCTAACAGAAAATCTATCCAATCAACATGATACACTCTCTAATATTACATGTTATAAGGCACATAGCATTTCCTAATGGTTCCTAATTTGCACATAGGAGTCAGGACTGAAAAGGTGTCATGCCACCAGTGGCAGATCCAGCTAAAATTTTGAGGGGAGCTTAAGTCTCTGATAACCTTTCTTGGAGAGCTTTAAACAAGGACTCAGCACTGAATTGCAAAAGGAACGGAGAAACCTTAAATGTCTCAACGTTGCAGTGTTTTAATAAAAGGCTTAACATTGAGCTGAGAAAGATATGCACACACATTAATAAGGGCAACAACTCAATATTAAACAAAAAAACAAATATAGAAGACTTAGATGTGTCTTGCATCACCATGCTATAGACAAGCCATCAACAGTTAATTGTTGCAACCACTTCTCATGTGCCAAGGTAGGCTACTTAAATTTGTACATGTAAAGATAGTCATTCATCCTCAGGATCTGTTTAAGATATCAACTAAAACTAAGCTTGTTTCATTGCAAAAAATCTGTATCAATTTCAATTTTCCTGAGAACGCTCAGCAGGACGGCATTCAGCCTGCTTTGCGACATGCTGCTTCTAAGGTAAATCCTGAAGCAGTAAAGCACAGACACAGAGCTCTCACAAGTGCAACTTGTTACGGGCAATGTTGCTAAGATTTGCAATCCAGTATATATATTTGGGAATGTCACTCTCCCGACTTGTGGTAATCAAGATGGGATATCTTGTGCATACTTCCAATGCTCTTCCCACATCATTAGTTCTGTTTTCATATACCTGGTATATATGCCAGGAAGATCATCTCTATACAGAAAAAAGGGACTAAATTTCTTTTCCCAGTCAGAAAGGTTTGGGACCACATTTGGAATGCCATAAAATCCCTCTAACATTGATATGTACCTGTATGAAAAGTACGTGTGAATTGCAGATGCTCTAAGAAAGGGATTACTACAGTCCATTTGCTTAACATCTTAACTATTAAGTTGCTGATCAACGGGTTTATATTTTTGCTACATAACTAGATGAAATTGTGAGGCTGCTCTGGCTGTAGCAGAATGATGTACGTTTGATTTTGTAGTATTGTCATAGAGTGCAGATGTAAAAATGATGGTCAAGCCTGTTTTCCCTGTGGTAACTCTGCTCTGGAATGCCAAAAACTATGCAGTTGATACCATGAACATGTTTCAAATATACAAGCCAGGGAAATTAAGCAAACCACTTATAATGGCAGCCTCAGATGGTACATGTAATGAATTTAATGACGTTTGACCATTTACTGTAATGGCTTCAGCAAAACATGTGGTAACTGGAGGAATTTGAGGTACAATGCTTTACATTTTACATAGGTGTTGCTACTTCAGATGAGAGTTCAATTTCAAACACTTAAAAGTGTCATATGGTCTTTTTCTTTTTCAATAAGAGCAAGTGAGCAAGAGCTGTAGAAGTAGTCCCATTTGTGTTGACCTGTGGAGAAGATTTGCAGAAAACAAACAGAGGAGACTCAATGATTTTACCTCAATATTTTATGTTTATAAATTAAATACTAATTGTCAACATGAAGAAAACTATGTGTTTGTATTAAATATTGCATCCAATCATCTGAAGCTTTGTAATGATCAGCAACAAAGTATAAATGGTTTATATGTAAAAATGAATTTCTTGGTGAAGTCTTATCCAATGGGAGGGCTTGTTCGAGGCGTGGGGCTGTGAAACATTGTGAAACTGTCATGATTATTCAACAGACAAAAAAACCAAACATTTCTCTTGTAAAACCTTATCTATCAGTTGGAAAGACAGGAACACAGTCCAGCATTGTAGCATCAAAATGGGTTCTTTAATACACTTTAAAAAGTTGTAGGATACTGTTATCTATCTCTAACACTCTCATACCAAGGCCTTAAAGCCAATACTGCATAGAATATAGGCATTTTGACATTTCCTAGATTCAATTACCTCTATTCAAGGGAAGGGAATTATTTGTAAAAAGTAATTTAGAGGTTGGGGCTAAATCAAGGACTTACTGTATGGATAAAAAAATTCAACATGAGAGAAGGAAATACTGACACAACCAGGAAATTATGAAACTTTCCAACGAAAAAAGATAAAAAAACATTATGGAACAAGATAATTTTTCAAAAGCTAAATTTTGAGGATCTACACTCTTTACCCACGACTTGATCCATAGTAAAAGGTCTGAAATCATTGTTAAAGACCAACAGTGCTAACGTAATAAGGTTGCAGAATGACTATGTTGCTGCAAGGCGCTCTCTGTTTTAATTTAATCTGTTCCATACAGAAGAATATCACGCCGCCCATAAAAACAAATGTGAGGTAATCAGGAAGGGTGATGATTACTTGCAGCCTACCTAACCTGCATGTTGCCAATCTAATCCTCAAATTCAGCAGCTATTATACTCAACAAAGACGATGTATGCAGAAAGATAAGCAGCTAATTATTGGTTATCTGTGAGTCAATATACATTAAAGACGACACCTTGAACGCTCTGCCTCATGATTGTCACGCAACAAAGGTTCAAAGCATTGAAAATATCCTCTTTCCTATCACTTTTTGAAAAATCAAAAAGCACTTTTTCAAAAAAGAAATTTTGAAAAAAATAGGTAATCCCCGATTACCTGGATTACCCCCCAACGCCGTCCCTTGTTAAAGTTAATTATGAAATAGTTAAAACTCAGCCCAGGGCGTGCTAAAAATCTCGCATTTACTCAGATGTTTACATTCTGGTCCATAGACTAACATGTCAATGACCAGAAGTGGCTTTGTGGGGATCACTACGGAATCATATGTCAATGCCAAGATCCGCCACTGTTGCCGGCAAAGTCTTGTTACATCTGAAACAAGTTTATTGTAAGTTGCCATAAAATTGGTACTGGACACCTTCAAAGGGTCCTCTTTGGCTCTTGAAATGAACTTAATTCCATGAATAACACGTTTCAATCTTCACTTGGTTCTAAACACTTCTCTTTTAAGACAAAATTAAACTGACAACCTAATCAAGGCCTAAGTTAATGTCGCCTACTTGACGACTACACAAACATGCCACACGCAAGGAAAATTCAGACGAATAACAAGGTTCTAGACTAAAGCAACATGTCGCTCAGATAACAAAAAGTTTGAAAAGAAACTAATAATATTAATATAGTAACAAGACCAAGATGAAAACTTACGAAATGTGTAGGCTGGAAGAAGTCTTTCAATTTCTTTTCAAGATAGGCTTGTTCCACGGCCATCTGCTTACGAAACTCAGTGAAAAGATAATGTGTTCTTGAGTAATGCCTCCACTTCGTCCCCAACTTGCAGAAGATGTGCTACTTTATGTCTCTAAACCTTTTGTCCCCTAGACATCTTTCTAAATGTTCCTCACATGGGCTGTCAGACTCTCGATCACAACGAGATTAATGCAAAAGCTTGACGAAAAATAGACGACTACTACTACTACTACTACTACTACTACTACTACTACTACTACTACTACTACTACTACTACTACTACTACTACTAC
>JANTCA010076938.1:0-36311 GCA_024741275.1 Chironex yamaguchii
CAATCATGTACCTTTAAATGTCTTACACATTACCATATCAGTGGTCGAGAGGACAGCCAATTAAAACTGACCTGTCATATTCATGTTTAGTTGTGTGTTGAAGTCACATGTTTGTCCTTAGTGTTATTTCCTGTCAGGAAACATATGCTATTATCATCATCATATTGTGATGTATCATAATCATGTATTAATTAGAACCTTTATGTCTATTCAATCAACATTATGAATCAGTCTTACTGTCTGATCATGTGAAAAGCCAAGTGAGTGTTTTTACACAAGTTTACCTGCTTAGGGCTGGTTGGCCTAGCCTTGATGACTGTTTACCACCGTAAGAAGAACCCCCATGAATGTTGCAAATCAAAGACTTTTTTATGCAATGTTTCTATTCTTTTTTATATCTTTGCAATTAGATTATTCAATCATAATGTGCAATATATGCAGTAAATTAATTAAAAAACATAAATTAAAGAATTTTCTTTTTTACATTGACTAAACAATTGTTTTTTAGAATTTTAATTTCTTACACTTAAAAAACTTAATAATAATAATAATAATAATAATAGGGGGGCTGGAATAAGATGTCATTGGTGGAAAAAATTCGGAAAATTAATAATTGGGTAGATGATTGTTCGGGACTAAAGAGTGCTTATTTGGAAGAACATAAGATTTTAATCGTTGTTGGTTGTGCTGTCTTTTAGTAGTAATTAGTTTGATGAAATTTACCATCATAAGGAATGAATACTATCAATGCACATTTATTTTTTACATAAATCTTAAGATTTGATCAATTACAGGGGTGCTATGCTTGGGGACAAGAGGGACAGTTGCCCTGTGTCCTCTTTGTAAGTAGGGTAGGGAGTGCAAGCACTGCTTTTTGAGACTGAGAGTCTGTTCAAGCCAATTTTCGTACCATGCCACATGAATTGTTTGATATCTTCTGAACCATTCATGATATTGCAAAAGAAAGAACAATTTTGGATTCTCCATTACATTTGTCATGTATCATGATTTTGATGACGAAGAACATCTCAGGTTGAGAGTAATGGTTTTCAAAGTTGAATTTGTGCTAATCTGCCTGATGTGACAACACAATTTCTCGTAAGACTATGCAACCACAGACCAAAACTAAGTGTAATGTCTTACTGTAAGACCAATTTATGCAAAAATACGTAGTGAGAAACGGTTTAGTTTAAACAACAAAGTATCTTGAATTTTGAAATTAAGACCTTAGATGACCAAAGTTGCCTCACTTTTTACATTGCTGCAGTCTGAGCGTAAAATGTAATCCGAATTTAATTTAGATTTTGAATGGATACAAATGCATAGAAACACAGATTTGAAGCTCGTTATGTAGGTCGCACTTCTCAAAGATTGGGTGACAGGATCAAACAACATGTTCCAGCCACTGTACACCAAGCATCAGTTCCTTCTAGAGAACAGCCATCTCGTGCTTGCAAAGCGAAAATGGCTGCCAAAACATGCGATTCTGCCATAGGTCAACATTTACTAGAAAATTCGAAATACGCCAAAATGTATAAGGATGAGAATTTTCAGATAATTGGCACAGCTAGATCGTCCTTTCATCTAAGTGTATTGGAGTCTGTCTGCATTAAAACAAGAAAACCAGTACTCTGTAGGCAGAAAGACTTCGTTTTTTCACTTAGACTCTTCCAATAATGTTTTGTTTCTTTATTTTCTTTCTTTGTTCCTTTCTTATTTATGATTGGGTAGTTTTGCTACATGTTTTGTATAAATAGGTTGCCATATACATATACTTTCCTTTTTGATGTTCCATACTCTGAAGAGTGTCAGACGAAAAAAGCTTCTGAGTATGATTTTAGCGCAATGTCGCAAATTTTCTTGGCGATATCCATCAATTATGGCCCTAGAAGCCTCAAAAATAAAAACGCATTTGTAGAAACCTCTCTTCCTCCATAATACGGTTAGCTGTCATATTTCTAATTTGTACACAGTCTAAAAGATCATTGTAAACTGCCATATTCTAGTAACGTCATTTAAGCTATTATAAGTTTGCATCATTGTGTGTGGGTCCTTCTCCAATTAAATCTACTGGGCTATCATCACAGAAATCTCTCAGTGGAATATTTTGCCTGGCATGTGTTAGAAGCGTATCAATGATGGGAACAAGCCCACTTGGCTTTATGTCTCCAATTCCTCGACAGAAGATTTGATCCAGTTTTACAACTACTTCTCGAGAAGAACTATTAAGTGTTCTTGATTTTTTGGGCTGACCAGACATTTTATTCAAAGCTACAAGTCCCCTTTACTCTCTTACTTTCAGGGAGGAGATTATTTTCTACTGAAACTCTAATTTAATCATAACAGCCACAAAAACTAATTATATTTCAAATAACAGGAAAACTATAATAAACGTAAACAACACTGCAATACAAAAATATGACCAGATTTTGCAACGTGGTAAGGAATGCATTTGACACAAATAATGATTGCAGCTATAAAGAATGACATATGCAAAGGTCAATAGCTGACATATTTATAGCTAACTACAACCTGTATTAATAAAAGAATTGCTTATCGTTTTTCTCTTGTTTTTGTACCCAAAATGTGACACTGTTTCCTGGTAATGCAAAGTTGATACTTATCAACTATTCTGTAGTAACTGGTATGCTGCGATCAAACATTGGTGACCAGAAATTTACGATTGAAACTGTAGACAGCAAATATGTGGGGACTTGATGGCTAAGGCAACAACTGGGACTTTTTGGGAGGGAACTGAACCCCCTGGCAGCTTCTTGATGCAAAACATCATTTCAGAGAAAGCAAAGTAAAGGTCATACATTTTCAAAGTTTGTTTGAAGAGAAATCAAATTACTCAGAAGTGTCTCAGTTTGATAGTGAATTGTATAAAATGAATATATGGTGGATTTTTTCAACAAACAAAGGGTTTAAGTGTATTAGTTTAGTTTATTAAGTTTTTTGTCATCATCAGCTGTTGGTGTGTTTCTTATATATATGAATGCTTGTGTCAGTATATCATTCTATAAGGATAATGTTTTCCAATCTGGATCCTGTCTTCCCTGGGAAAGTTTAAAGTCCACACTTACTGTTCAAAGTGACAGAAAAGATAGGAGAGGTCTGACTATAGATATAGGAAAGCGGCTAGATTGCTAACTTCCAAACTGAGGTGTGACAGAATTGAAATCCAAAATTACCACCATTAAGGTCATTAGTCACATTGAGATAAGTTTGAAGGTAGTAATTTGACTACCTACAATTGACAAAGTTTTAAACAGGTTTATAGTTAGATGTTGTTGAAACATTGTCAGTCTTGTTCTGCATTTAAGTGCACTATTCGAGGAGAAAAAACCTGAGGAGACCCATTTCTTTTCATAGGTCTTTTGTTTGATGCCCCATGTTTTGCTGCAGGCCAACTCATTACCAGTGTATTGCCAAGTTGTGTGTTATTTTCTTTTTATTCTTGTCTTGCTTGATAGTCATTGTTAATTGTCAGTACTTTATCCCAAAGTGACTGTTGTTACCGACACATAGCTGTTTGGTATGTCGTTGGTCTGTTGCAGAGTTGGGTGTGGATAGACTGTAGCACCTTTGTCGTGGTAACAATCAAGTCGAGTATCATAGTGTCTTTGTGAGACATTGTTGACAACTCTTTAAAGCTTGTTGCACCTTGTTAGTAATGTATTCAGTAGTTGTTTCTGCTGGACTGGTGTATTTGTTTTTCGCCATGCAAGGTACCTGTGTCAAAATTTTGTTGATGTTCTTGGTTGCTTCTCCAATGTAGCTGCATTTTCGTGTAGTTGTGATCATGTGATGCCCTGTTGAAATATCATTCTCATTAAAAAATTGCCTGGCTACCAAGTAATCACAATATTTTTGATGTTCCCTGGTTTGTATTTAAATCTGAAATTATAATTTGATAGTAATTGGTAACAATACCGAAATCCTGAATATAAACATTTTTGGAAATTTTTAATTACTTGGTAGCACCCTTGCACAATATGGTAATGTCAGTACTGTTATTTTCCACAGATTTCCGCATAATGACCCCACTTTGTTAACAAATGGGTACATGCTCTGAGATGGGAAAATTGGAGCCCTTCAAAATATTGTCCTCTGTGAAGAACACTTCACAACAAACAATTACTACTGTACCAGTGAATAATTTCCTGGGAGGAAGAGAAAGTTCTGCTGCCGACAGCAGTGCCAAGTGTTTTTGACTTTCCCAAACACTTACAACAGCAGGTTGCAAAGAGAAAGCCCCCTATGAAAAGGCCACTAGTCAACATTAACATAGAAGCTGAAGACAAGATAAAAGGGTCACAAGGACCAGATCATATGCCAAATTGCCTACAAATGAAATAGTAGAATTGAAATGGACCATATAAATGAAAAATAGGAAAATAAGAGCTCTACAGGCAAAGAATGTGTGGAATCAAAAAGCAATCAAGGGTACTGAAACTGTACAAAATCTTCTCAGATGGGCAAAGTGATACTTCCTTCAGTTGTTTCGGCAAAATGACATGTGAACCTTTCAACAATGAGTTGTTGAACACCAGAGAAACAACTGGCTCGAGGTACTCTGGCAGATTGAAAAAGTTAGCAATAACTCTGCTTTTTTATAGTCCACGGGCATGTATGTACTTAAGACAAACCCTACATTTGCCAGATTCATCCACCATTCATGCATGGTCATCCACTACAAACTGTGAACCAGGCGTTCAGACCTAGTCCTTGACCATATAGCAGAAAACATTACCTGCCATTATGGCTGTAGGCTTAAAGAGGGCTTGGCACTGTTGGATACTTTCTAAGCAACAGGTTGAGTGCAGATGTTCAAGCCCAAGTAATAAGAGAGGCTATAAACTTACTTGCTGATGTAGGACTTAATGTTCACTCCATCACATTTGATGGTAGCACAAAAAAACTTAAAATCAGCTGTAAAGCTAGGCTGTGATGTCTACAACTATGAATGTTCAGTTCCCCATCCAAGAGCTCCCGACAAGCATGTAAACATTATATTGGATACTTGGTAAAGCTGCCTCAAAATGCTCTTGGTGATAAGAAGTTATTTAAGACATAATGGGGTAGTTGAATCATATCTGTGCACTTCATGATGTTCAAAAAGAAGATTTTCTGCATCTTGGTAGCAAAACTAAAGGTAAACACATTCACTTCAAGGACCATAAAATGAAGGTGGCTGTTGCTGCACAGACCCTAAGTACCTTAAAGCATTGAAACATCCAAAGTTTGTGGACTATGATGCAACAGTAGAATTTTTTATGAAAGTAAAGGACATTTTGACATTCTTAATTAAGTATGGAAAAGTATGAAAGCCTCACTGAAACAACACTTTCTGGATGATACTGAGTCCCGTGTTTTAGAAATTTGTGACTTTATAAAAGACTTACAAAAACAGTGATGGGAAAAAATATTGGAGGGTCCAAGGAAAACATTTGTCCTGGCTTTTATTGTT
Source organism: Chironex yamaguchii (assembly GCA_024741275.1). NCBI lineage: Eukaryota > Metazoa > Cnidaria > Cubozoa > Chirodropida > Chirodropidae > Chironex > Chironex yamaguchii. Next base: position 5,474 of record JANTCA010076938.1, read on the forward strand.
TCGAGTGTGGCAGTTGTCTCCCTTGCAAGGGAGTTAATGGGAAGAGAAAATGACCCATTTGGTTATTTACTCACACATAGATTTTCCCAAGATGTCTTAGAAATGTTTTTAGTAATTTTAAGAGCAGGTTAGGATGTAACAACAATCCAACAGCCTTGTAGCTGAAATGGGCACTTAAGTCTCTCCTGATGTGGAATCAGATAACTGCTCTGAAGACTGCAAACTGTAGTGAAACATCAATAACAGACCTTAAAGAGTTAGAGGAAGTAAATCCATTAGTGGAGAGGTTGCTTTTCCCATCCACAGTATGACATGATGGTGTGCTTCAGTATATTGGTGGGTATATTGTGCACAAAATTTCCCCAGACATTGTGTCCAGATTGCCTTTCTGCACTCTATGACGAAGAGTTCCCATATGATCATGCTGATCACAACAAGGTATCCTTACATGATTTTAAGTGTTATTGTTGATTTGTCAGGCCATCTACATCTGACAGAAGCATTGGGAAAGCAACTGATAAAGAACTTTGGTGTATGCTTTGCAGTTGGCAAAATGTAACTGCAAATTACCTTAAAGACATTGACTGGACAGTTTTAACTGAGACACGTCCATTTTATTACTGAAAAGTAGAGGAGCATGCAATGAATACCTGCACAATGGATGAAACCATTGCATCGGACTGTAAATCATCACTAATTAAGTTAATAGTAAGATGGTACACTAAGATTATTGTATGCCAATTTGCAATAGTTCTTACAGAGGGAGTAGTACATGCTGGACATGTCAGTAATCTGTCTGCAATTTCTTTTCAATAATAAGAAATCGTGAACACCCTTACCCAAACTAGATCATTTATGAAAAATGATGCTAGTATTTTGTGTAATTGGGACTGTTTTGTAAAGACCATGATAATGTTTACTGCCACTTTACAATTCAGACAACAGGCCTTGCTGGGAATGGCGTGCGATCACTCTTGCACGCCTTGGCACTTGCCTTCCTTTCCCTAGAAGTGTGAGTTATTGCACATCATGGTCTGGCATTAGCGAGTTTTTTTTACTTCAGCAGTCAGTCCATGATTTACCAGAAACCTTTCAAACTCCCATCAATTGTCCTTTGATAATCACTAATTTCATCTTGTTGCATGGTTTCCATTGTTTACAATTTGTATCTTCAATTGAGGATTTTATCAGTAAATGTGTGTCAATGGCAAACCAAACAAACATCAATTTTTTTGACAAGGTCAAGAAAATATATATAGCTGACCCACGTGATTGTGAGTTGATTCTTGTTTTTGGACAGTTTTGAGAAAAATGGCATCGTTTGCAAAGATAAAGAAAGTAGCAAAGAAGAGTATTATTGGTCATAAAATCGAGATGTTTGAGTCAAAGCAATACGTGAAAAAAATCTGGTGCAAATTATGCAAAACATGATAATAATCATATTATGATAACAAATCGTGAATCTGGTCCGACATGTAAAGGAGCTGCTGTCATTGCTGTGGAAGCATTTGCTGATGGAACTGACGTTGTTGCAAACCACCAGGCAAGTTCAATTTTGAACTTATCAATCCATGATATTCCACAACAGCAATAGTGACGGAACTATCTTGTTAAGCACAATATAAGTAACTTAACTGAGCTGATGCACTTTACTGAAATCAGAACACCAGTATGAACATAGTTTTACAGCAGCATAAGATCACTGAAGAAAAGGCCTATGTTCTTTCAAGTATATTTCTTAAAGATTCTTAAACTTACATTACAGCTGAACATACTGACTATTATTTGTAGTCATTGACATTTAATGAAAAATTGCAATTGTCTAGTATTAAAATATACTTGGCAGAATTAACCTTACCTGCACTTTAGCAGTATGTCCATGATTGGAGAGATGGACATTGTAAGGAAACTCATGATTCTTACCTTGCCCTTGGCATGTGCAACTGCATAAACATGGGTAATACTAATGAAACATTACCATTGGCTAACTGCCATGTTGAACTTCCCGTACCAATCAGGTATTTGTACAATTTTTCATCTTGAAAACAGAAGGCTTCTGCCATTACACCACTCTTGACAGCATGGCAATTGTATATTGTACCCTTGCATATTTTCATTGCTGCACATCTGTACACCTGATTCTTCAGATGTACACACCTGAGATCTCGTCAAAAGGAAGTAAAGTCCACACAGGCCATAACACTGTTAGTTACTGTGCCCACAAAATCAACACCCATATACAGGCCTTTAACGTGCCAGTAAAGTGCATTGATATTTTGCTGTTCCATAATAAGTAAAACAAATTTGCAATCATTTAGACCAGTTGAAAGAGTACAATTTGTTTCAAAAGCTTCATAAATTTTTACCTGGTCTCACTTCAATTTTCAAATTGACAGTTTTTACACTCGACAGTCTCCTGACAAAAGTCTACACGCTTCATTTTCTCATTTTGTCGATTCTGACAATGAAAAGCAATGCAAGATATCACTATTTTGAATTTAACACAAACATTTGGCAAGAGTACACAACACATAGGGGGAATCTTTGAATCGGGTTGATAACATTAGCCCTAAAATAAGTAATTTTGCCCCAACATAATGCCCTAATATACATGCCTTAATCCTAAACCAATTAGACCTATAATAGCTTATTTCCTTCCTTGAAAACACATCATGATAACAGCCGCAGTTATTAGGTGGAAAAATGCAAGTTGATGAAGTCTATGTAGAATACTACCTTAAAGAGAAATGTCCAAGTTACCAAATAGGAGAAAAAAATGGTGATCAAAAAATTGATTGTGATGCTTCCTTTGTCTTCTTGTCTGATATAAAAGTCTTTGAAGTTATTATCAATAACAACTAAGTCAAAGATAACTGTAGTGACATAGCCACAGCTGATACAACCCCAAATCTCGCTCTTAAGAAAGGAACTCCTGGCTGCTCAGTTGGCGTATCTAAAACTGGAAATCGGAAGGTCTCGGGTTCCTTACAGACGTCGTAGTGCACAAAAAACCTTAAGAGAACGCTGTGTTACCTGTATTGGGGAAGGGTTCTTCATGCCCTTTGTGTCGTATCTTTTAACACTGTAGTCCACAAAATACGTGATGGGTTAATAAAGTTCCTTAATGGCGAGTAGAGAGTGTAAGTAAGGTAGCTGGAGAACTTCAACAAACTAGGGTGTGATATACAAATTCCAGTAGTATATCCTCTAAAAAAATCTCTTTACGGCTTTACAGAGATATTTCTCTGAGCCTATATTCCATCAAAGCTTAATTACATTCATCTTAAACCAGAGTAATCAAATTCCTGGAAAACAACAGCTTATATAGGTTTGAGAAGTCCACCAGCATTTCCACAGAATCCCGTTGGTGATTCTGGCCAGTATTACCCGATCAGGATCTCAATTAGCAGGTGTCACGATTCTGAAACAGCCAAAGCGATGTTTTACAGCATGCAAAAATTCTGCAATTTCACACCAAAGTGTATCTTATGTTAACATTATTTTGTTATATAAGTGGTCCCTTGATGTCATGTATTTTATTGAATTAAGAATGTTGTAGCAATCATTTCAACAGATGCTGACTGATTAGTCAGATGGCTTGGTTTTACTGTCTTGGTTATCTTGGTTTACCAGACCGAGAACTGTGTGGCTGATATTGGCTGTCTGGCTCAGTGCCAGTTCAGAACTTACTGGAATTTTCAATCAGGAAACGACTGTGTTGTAGAACTATTTTTAGGGAAAGAACATTCTAGGAGTTACTATAAATAGATATGAGATCATATTCCAGGAAGCCACACTGTAAAGTATGAAGAGGCTTGATTTTAGTAGGAAAAGCAGTCTTCAGTAGACAACTGCTTGATATTATGAAGATATTATCAAAAGGATTTTTACTCATTGCTTTGGAATTGCTGATTTCTGACCTCGACTTAAAGATACAACGGATTTTCTGGTGCAGTCGACAGGCTCAACACCACGAATATAAGACTTATCAACAGGAATTTTTTGTCTTAATTTTTGATTGATCAAGCTCATTAATGATGTCAGAAACAGCTAAGTTGATCAAACTCTTTCAGCAGCAGACAACACAGCAACAGCAACAGATGGCTCCAGAATTAGAGGCCATCCTACCTGTTACCTTCGGCCGTCGTGACCATGACGAGCATTGGCCATCTCCATGGTGATAATCAGCCACTGTGTACGGTCTTCCACTATCGTCTGCAAGTGCTTCTTCCATGTGCGGCTGTATTCTTGTATGCTTGTTCTTAAGTTGAATGGTCTCATAACGATCTTTGTCTTGAAGTATCGCACAGATGTTGATCGTACTCCACCAGCAGGCCGCCTCCAGGTGGGATGAGCATCAGCCAGAAACACAGATTTAGGCCATCTTTGGTCTGGCATGCGCATAACGTGACCGAGCCACTTCCAGCGTCTCTTACAGATTTCCCAAGGGATTGTAAAATCAACATTGCATCTGCGCCAGAGTTCCCTGTTCGTAACGTGATCGTGGTAACTGATGCCGGCAATTTGGCGCATGCACCGATGGTCAAACGCATCAAGCCTCCGCTTGTCGGCAACGCGGGTTGGCCAGCATTCACTGCCGTAGAGGAGAACTGCACGGACGGATGCCTTATAAATCCGCATTTTAATTTGAAGGCGGACATCACGTCGTCTCCACAACTTATTCAGACCGACAAAGGCGCCGGATGCCTTCTGAATTCGTGTGCTAATTTCTTGGGAAATGTCACCATTGCCCGTTATTTGGCTTCCCAAGTAGAGAAATGAGTCGTCAGCCTCGATATCATCGTTACCGACCCTGAATGCTGGAATCTGGTTGTTAGCAGGGTTGCAGCAAAACAAGACTTTTGACTTTGCGGCACTTAGCTTCAGGCCAACCTTCGATCCTGCTAGAGCAACACGATCGATCATTCGCTGCAGTTCTGTTGCAGACTCAGCCAGGATTGCTATTAGAGGCCATGGAACGGAAACATAAGGAACAAATGGAGGTGCTTCTAAAGTTAACAAAACATGGTTTTTAGGGCTCAAACAAAAGACCGTTTGATTCTACCAGTGAACTATGACCGGTTTACTGGGATTGTTTCTGCACATTTGCTGGAGCTCACTCTGTACCAGACAATCGCAAGGCCCAAATTTTCCTTACTAATCAGTCTAAGGATGTTTATAGACTTCTTTGTAACTTAGCAAAGCAACAGTCTCCACCAAAGCAGATCAGTGATTTAACAATGGATGAGATTGTTAATTTGATGAAGACTCAGTTCGACCCTAAGCAAGTTGTAGTTCATAAATGATTCAAGTTCTGGTGTGAAATGTGACGAAAACCTGGTGAAACACTTCAACAATTAGTGGCACGTATACTACAGGTTGCTGCCACGTGAATTTGCCTGGATAAAGGATCCTCAGGACGAAGCTCTACGCTCACCCTTCATCTGTTCAGTCAACAATGAAGCTGCCTTAAAGGCTGTATTCAAAGTTAAGGATGATGAGCTGACGTTTGCCTGTGCTCTTGAGCTTGCCATCGAAACGGAAGATGCTGCCAAAGTTGCGAAGGATACAGTACATGGTTACAAGCCAAAGGTAGTTAACAAGGTTACACATCGCAGCAAGGCAAGGCCAAAAGGAGATAACAGATACTGGAGAAAAGGCTGTAAAATACAGTACTGCTGTTTTCGATGTGGAAGGACAGATCACAAAGCCAATGAATGAATGCAACTGCTGTGGAATCAATGGTCATTTACAAAAGGTTTGTCGGAAAAAGCAAGCTTCAGTGAAAGACAGCGCAAAGCACTGATCTAATGCAGTCAATGGTCAAGAGTCACGGCAAGACACTAAACATGGAAGTGGACACTGCCACGACTGGAAACCCGATCTTGGATGCCTTGAAGATTTTGAACTGGAAGTCAAAGTCAAGCCTAATGCTCAACCAATATTCAGGAAGGCAAGACCTGTACCGTTTGCCCTGGAAGCTAATGTGGAAGAGGCATATGACAAAGGCATTGCCAGAGGTGTTTGGGAAACCACACAATTTAACAGTTATGGGGCACCTGTAGTTCCAATCAAGAAGGCATCACTCCCAGGACAGAAGAAAGCCAAGTTAAGTGTTTGCGATGGCTATTTAGTAACAGTCAAGCCACAGTTAGAGGATCATCGCCATCCACTACCTCTTCCAGAGAACTTGATGCGTAAACTAGGAGATGGTTATGGCTTCACCAAGATTGACCTGGCTGATGCGTACAACCAGATGAAGTTATCTCCTGTAAGCCAGAGTGCTATCTCTCAGCACACACAAAGGAGCGGTATTACAAAAGCAGTTATATTTTGTAATTAAGTCTGCTCATGGTTACTTCCAACAGATAATGGATCAACTGACCAAGGATCATCCACAAACCGCAGTATATTTAGATGGTATATTGGTGAGTGGAAAAGATTCAGAGGACCATGTTAATAATCTGGGACGTTTGTTACATTGTCTGCAAGAGAAAGGTCTCCATTGCCAGCAGGAGAAATGCCAGTTTCCCAGCCATACATCAAATGCTTCGGACACCTATTATCCCATGAAGGAATTGCAAAAGGACCCAAAGTTAATGATGTTTCGAAGATGCCACCACCAACAGATGTGTCCAGCCTAAAAGCATTCTAAGGCTCAGTACAATGCTATGCAAAGTTTTTGCCATCAAACCTGGCTACTATTGCAGAGCCACTATATGAACTGACAAAAAAGAAGCTTAAATGGCTTTGAGATGAAAAGTATCGGGAAGCTTTTCAGCAGCTCAAGACTCTTCTTTCTTCAGACAATGGCCTGGTTCATTTCGATAGCAAGCTACCACTTGGACTTGCATGTGATACCTCAAATGTTGAAGTTTGTGCTGTTCTTTTTCACCATTTTCCTGATGGAAGCGAGCGACAAATTGCCAATGTATCCAAGACACTGACAGTCTGTCAAAGGAATTATAGCCAAATTCAAAAGGAAGCACTGGCTATTGTTTTGGGGGGTTGAAGAAATTTTACAAGTACTTGTATGGACGTCGATTTACACTGGTTACTGACTGTCAGACTGGCAAGATGGGCATTATTTCTCAGTCAATTCGATTACAAAATCAAATACAAAAGAACTGTTGATCATGCCAATGCAGATGTTTTCAGTCCTTTACTCTCGAACAATGATGCAAAATTTGACAGGGAAGATGTAGAAGAAGATGTAGAAATGTTCTATGTGGTGAATGCCATTGACGATAAGGTAGCACTAGCAGACCATGGCTCTTTAGCTCGTGAATCTTGAAAGGATCCAGTCATTGCTACTGTACTGCAGTTTATTCATGAAGGCTGGCCACCAAAGAAGAAAGACGAAGGCTTAAAAATGCAGCACTACCAGCAGCTTGCAAACTCACTATCGATTTGTAGTGGGTCCTTAGTTTATGGATTCAGAGTAGTGATTCATACTAGTTTACATCAATATGTTCTGGATTTGATACACCTTGGACACTTTGGATGCAGCGAATGAAGCAACTAGCTCGTACTGCAGTTTACTGGCCAAAGATTGATGAAAACATTGAAGCAACATGTCGTCATTGTGTGCCATGTGGAGAGTACTAGAACAAAACTTCTAAGCCGGCAATCCAACCATGGATTGGCTATCCACATACCCTGGTTACTGATAATGCCACGGCTTTCTTATCACAAGAATTGCAAGCCTGGTGCAAGGAAAGAGTAATTGTTCACCTCAGCACCATATCATCAAGTGAACATATCACTTGTTCAAACGTTTAGGCAGGCTCTTCGGAAGTCAAATCTTTGATTTGTCTCGAGAATTTTTTAGATGCAGTATTTTTGAACTCCAAGTTACAGTGGATATTTGCCAAGTGAATTGTTGAATTCACGTCAAAGGACATATGATCAACATCTTACTTCCATCACCAGCACATACTGCTCAAGTGAAGCAGGCTAAGGAAGTAACCAAATCGCTTGTTACCAAAGCCATTTTTTACAAGCATAAAATCTTACCATTTCAAATTTGAGGGGTGCTTTGACACCTGTTGCATTCCCCTAGACCACCACTACATTGGACATGCCATAAAACTTTGACATTGCATTTACGAATGGTAAATGCACTACATTGTATACTTCGATGTGAAATGGCAGCACTTTGGTGTGTTGTAAACATTGCTTCCGCTGTTTTGAAATCGCCGCACCTGCCAGTTGGGATCGCCATAGGACAATATCATGAACAAATGCTACCTCCAACTCCCTTGAGACGAAAGCGTAAATCACCCTTCCACAATATAGATAACACAGAGTTCCCTTAAGGTTTTTTTGTGCACTATGACGCCCTGTCAAGTCTTCATAGACTGCAGATCAGTCAAAGAGAACTTCACGATAAGCAAAAGGGAAAAAATTTAAACGAACAAGGTGAATCAGTCTTGCCCCAATATAGGTAGCACAGTGTTATGTTAAGGTTTTCTTGTGCACTTCGACCTCCTATCAAGTCTTCACAGACCACAGATCAGTCAAAGAAAACTTCGAGATAAGCAAAAGGAAAAATAATGGACGAACGGCGTGAATCACCCTTGCCCCAATATAGGTAGCGGTGTTCTCATAAGCTTTTTGTGCACTACGATGTCCGTAAGGAGCTTGAGACCTTCTGATTCCCACTTTTAACTCTACCAACTACGCTACCAGTAGTTCCTTGCTCAAGAGCGAGATTTGGGATCGTATCAATCAAAGTTTTTAGATCTCCGTTTTTTCCTCCTTTTTGGCAACTTGGCGGTTTTCTCTTTAAGGTACTATTCTACTCAGACTTCATTAACTTGCTTTTTTCCACCTTATAACTGCGGCTGTTATCATGATGTGTTTTCACGGCTAGAAATATGCTATTTTTGGTCTAATCGGCTTAGGAGGATTAAAGCACGTACGTTGGGGGAAAATTACTTTTAATTGGGCTCACATCGCCAAGTTATATGGAGTCTTTTACCATACAAACCTAGTTCCTTGAAACGCAAAGTGGATTCAACTTCGCTTTGCTGTTAACTCTAAATCTTTTCTTATACGTTATTGTGTAGAAGTTTGCAGTCTAGCCTCACTTTTATATCTTGGTCTAACCCACCAAATTTCTTGACAAGTTCATGATTTCATGTGTTCTTGTTACAGAGTATGAACTTTAACATCTGCTTAAATCTAAAGAACTCAAGTTCTAGCATTCTTATTGTTATGTGAGTACTCAGGGGGGTTAATAGTTTGAACACCTTCAAACACCAAAATCTTTGAAAGAGCGTAGCTATCAAACATTTTCTTGCCCTAGCTGCAGTTGCGGTAATGCCCTTGTCCTAGTTATCCGCTGGACAAAACCATTTCACAGGAATGTGTTGCATTCGGAGCTTTGCTCTGTGGATTTCGATCCAAAGGTGATTCCTTGAGTTCTTTGGTCCCAGGTCACTAGTTTTTTCCCACCAGAATGCATGGTTTTTTATGCTTTTGAAGCATATGCTCGTTCTCTCATTTCTTCCACAAGCTAGGAGGAACAAGACGTCATGCAGTCTATGGTGAGCGCGCTCAATTTTATTTTATTTATTCTTGACTAAAGGAGTTTTTATTATGAAGTGGTGATTAGCATCTTGTAATATTTGGGTGATAAAAGGCTTTAGAAGTTTTGGGAGCCTACCTATCAAGTCATCTGTGGTGGTCTCAGGAATAATATCCTAAATTATTTAGTGTGGTATAGTTGGCAGCAGTTGCACAAAGGAACAACTCTTGTTGTTTAAAGATGATGATTTTGTTTTGTCGTAGGCTACAATTTGAGTGAACTAAGCATATGTTTTCACACTTGATTGCCATTTGACTGCCATGACGGCTTCTCTGTATTTCATGGGAACTTGCGCGCCATGTTATCATCAATGGCGCCAAAAAGATCAACACCTTTGGACCGCCTTGGTTGATTTCCTTTGAAAAGCACCTTCGCTGTATTAAGGTTGTCGGGAACGATATCTGTGTTAGTGCAAATGTATTGTACATAATTGCACTCTAACTCTGTTGTGCCACTTTAAAACAGTTTCTTTGCCCCATATTAGGTTTGGCAAACTTTCGTTCAGTCCCAATTCTGGCGCCTGAGAAGATCGCAACTTGGATCAAGTATTCCTTAACAGTGATTTTGCGCGCAAGGAGCGACAAAGTAGGTGATTGTCTAATATTACCTTCCTAGTTAGCCCCTTGCATCAGTAGCTGCAATAAAAATCCGTAATTAGTTATGGAGTACGATCTCTGAGTAAAGGGCCTGAGAAAAATAGTGTTACTGTTTGTACATCATGCCTTTGCCCGATTGTAGTTGTTCTGGTTGTTAGGGGTCATGTAAAGTTAAGACTAAAGTTAATAGGCGACTAATCTCAGGTGCCTCGTTGAGAGGATCGAATTTGAATTAATAGTCGCTTGTAATAGGGCAAGTTAAATTACCATCACAGAGCGATCGGACGATAAAGAACGTAGGTTACTACTTTTGTGCGTGTAGCCAATTACGTTCATCGGGATTGGGTGATCGGCATTTTCTTTGCGTTGAATATCTACGTCATTCGGCATTGCTTTTGCAGATCTTGCCATAGTATCGAGTGTTTAGAAAAGGCACCTTTTCCAGGTACCACGACGCTTCTAGTAGGCTGCTATTTGAGTATGCTTGATCACGATATAATTTTACCAAACTACTGCTATTGTGATTTGTCCATTTTTAATGGAGATGTGAGTGGCATTTGCCCAAAAACTCTAGCAGCCGTTCAACTCGTGTCAATTTTTTACACAACTTTGTGTAATGCAAGTGGTTGGAAATGGTATATATATATGTTTCAACAAATTGTTTCATAATGCACTTACTTTTTTATAAGAATAATTTGATTTGGACAGGGTACTGACTTTCTTTGCAAATCAACCCCAAGCGCTCAATTTTATGTTACTTATTCTTGACTAAAGGAGTTTTTATTATGAAGTGGTGATTAGCATCTTGTAATACTTGTGTGATAAAAGGCTTTAGAAGTTTTGGGAGCCTAGCTATCAAGTCATCTGTATTGGTCTCAGGTATAATATCCTAAATTATTTAGTGTGGTATAGTTGGCAGCAGTTGCACAAAGGAACAACTCTTGTTGTTTAAAGATGATGATTTTGTTTTGTCGTAGGCTACAATTTGAGTGAACTAAGCATATGTTTTCACACTTGATTGCCATTTGACTGCCATGACGGCTTCTCTGTATTTCATGGGAATTTGCGCGCCATGTTATCATCAATGGCGCCAAAAAGATCAACACCTTTGGACCACCTTGATTGATTTCCTATAAAAAGCGCAATAGCACCTTCGCTGCATTATGGTGGTCGGGAACGATATCTGTGTAAATATATTGCATTGTGGGGAAAATTCTAAGCAAAGGCCCTGTGCCCAAGAAAATTCCCAGTAACACACTAAATAAACTTCCTGATTTACTCTATTCAAATCTGGACAGCTTTATTAGAGGGTTCTCTCAGGAAAGAGAGTTAGGGTTGATTTCTGACACCCTCCCCCTATTAAAATGTGCATACAGTTTTAATACTCCATTCGTCCTCTTCATTTTTATAAATTCCACATGCAGCGATTTTGTTTCTAGCAGCTTCTTTTCCTTTTTTTTTTGGTGTTGTTACAGTTGGTACAAACTTTTTCCTTTTTTTGGTGTTGTTACAGTTGGTACAAACATCCATCTCCTTCTTAGCTGTTCCTTGCTTCATTCAAGAAATTCCATTCTCTTTGGAAGTATTTTATCATCTCCAATTTTGTGAAGATCCTCTTCTAGCACTTGAGCTGGATATTGGGTGAAATGACTGTTTGCTCAAATTCCTCATCTTGGTAGTACAGTGGACGGTTGTTTATTGTCCATGTAATATTTAATAACACTTCATCCAGTACGTGCAATTTTAGCAAGCTTCTTCCAACTGTTTTGTTGAGACTTCTTTTCATAATGCCTATCAAATGATCGAAGAATCCCCCCCACCATGGTGCACAGGACAAATCTGGGTGGCCAAGTAGTTTGCAAGATTGTTGTTTTTCTTCAATTCTTCAGCCACTTGTTAGTGGAGACAAATGTTTTGCCAATTTCTCTAATTGTCATGGCAACTGGTGTCGCTTCCCTAGCAATGAAATTAATATACTCTTAATATTAGACTGGTTCAACAAGTGAACATTAGTCATTTTTCTAACTAATCGTGACAAAGGATCAGCAATATTCTGGTAACCAGGAATATAACGAACCGTGTAAGTATAGGGTTGCATCATCAGAACCCATCTTTCAATTCTTGCACTAGGTTTAGAATGAGGAGAATAGATGCACTCTACTGGTTAGTGATCTGTTAACAGCTCAGATTGTATCCCATACAAATATGTATGAAACCTTTTGTATGCCCATACTATTCCCTATGCTTCCCTTTCAGTGTGAGAGAATTTTCTGATCCAGGACCAGAGCAGCACGCAGTCCTACAGGGCTTGTATCGGTTATGACTTGGGTTTTCACATCTTTATCAAAATACCCCAAAGACTTTATATCAAACAAGCACCCTGTTACTCTTTCAAAAGACTCCTCCTGTTCTGATCCCCCAAACAAACGGTTGCCCCTTTTTAGTCAGTTTTTGCAAAGGCTCATTGATAGTTGCCAAAATTAGGAATGAACCGAGCCAAAAAGTTCACGGACCCCAGGAAGCTTTTGACCTCAGTAGCATTTTCTGGTCTACAGAACTCTTCAGCACCTCTAACATTTGACTCACTGGCTCAATACTATCTCCTGACAATACAACATCCATAAAATGGAATTTATCCATGTAGAAACATTTATCAGGGCTCAATGTAAGGCCTCTCTCGTGTAACGTAGACACCACTTTCTGCAATCTCATTATGCTCATGCAAAACATCACTTAAAACCTGGTACATTTCAGGTGCACAAGATACCCCAAACATAAGGCGTTTATACCTATACAACCCTTTATGGGTAACAAAAATGTAGCTATTTCTCTATCCTTTTTTATCTAATTCTATCTGGTGGTAAGCCCACTTGATGTCAAGCTTACTAAAAACAGAACTCTCATTCATCTCATACAACACCTCATCTACAGTAGGAATAGGAAATCTCTCTCTTAAAACTGCTGTATTTGTAATTCTCATACTAACACATAATCTAATGTCATTGTTAGCTTTGGGAACAACAGCTATTGGAGACACTGATGTACTCGGCCCTGATGTCTTCTCAATAATATATTGTCTAATTCTTCCAATTCATCAAGTTTTTTCTCTAGGGGTTCACACAATCTAAATGGTTCCCGTCTCACTTGTTGGGCTACTGGCTGAATGTTACTGTCTATTGGAATTTTTAATTGGAAGTCTTCCAAACCCTGTGAAGCAAACAGTCTATAATGTCTTGTTTGTTGAAAACATCCTATGTCACTGCATTTACAAATGGTGCAATATGTAGAATACCCAAGTTGGTTGCTGTTTCTCGTCCTAAAAGTGTTTGGCCCTCTCCCTCGATCATGATGAACTCAACATTGTCCAAAGACCTATCCCCATACTGGACTGTAGTTTGAAATACCCTGCTACGGGTAGTGGATCTGATCTACCATATGCAAACAACGGTTTCGAAATCTTCTGAGAAGAACACTTTATTCTTCTTTTTCAAACAGTGCCACTGTTTCCTATCTTTTACATTGCAACTTGCACCAGAGTCAATGATAACTATTGTTGAAACACCTCCCACATTGATATTACAGTAGCTGTCACTTGCACCAATGACATTCACCACAAAAGCATAATCTTTGTCCATACTGATTGATATTTTGTCATGATCCACCTGTCTAGCAGTTCTATACGGTTTTCCCCAGTGTCTCTATTCCTTGTGATTTCTTCTGGCGACAACACTCAAAATGTCCAGTATTTTGACAATATCAGCACTTTCTCCCCCTTGCTGGACACCTACAATCATTACTCTTATAGCCATCAAAGCTGATCTTAAGTTCATCTCTTCTCTTGTTCCAGGGAATGCCAAGTATCTTTGTTTCATTCGATTTAGTGACCATTCTTCTTTTGCATATGTTGTTGTGTCTTCTTGTATGATTGTTTTGGCCTCCAAGTCCTGATCTTCCACTCCATCAATGTTACTGTGCCACTTGTGAAGACTGAATCCTGCTTCTTGCAAAATATGTGTAGCCTTTTGCTTGAATCTAATAAGGTCTTCTTTGTTCTGGCCACCGCATTGCACATTGTCCACATATGTGTTTCTGAGCAAGGTCTCTGCAGTTTCCGGGTTATCTTCTTGTACTGAATGATGTGTTTGTTCAAGGTAGCTCCCAGGATATATGGGCTTGATGCTGAGCCAAATATGATCCTTGTAAACTGATATACCACCACATTTCTTTCTTCAAGATTGTTTTACCAAAATAGGCGCTAAACATCTCTATCTGCAGGATCTACTTTGATTTGTAGAAATGCCTTCTTAATGTCCCCAGTGAGGTAGCTGGTTGACATGTGGTTTCGCAGTAGGATATCCAGGACCATAGGCTCTAACTATGGTCCCCTTTCCAAGCAGTCATTTAGTGAAACTACATCTGGACTGGGTTTTGCTGAGAGGTCATATACAATATGCATTCGAGTGGATGAAGCGTCTTCTCTTATCACCGGCTGATGAGGCACATATTGTATAACTTCACCAGTCTGCTGCTCTGGGACAATCTCCAAGATACCATACTTCATTTGTACCTCCATGACTTCATGATATTCTTCAAGTTTCTTCATTCTTTCCAACTGTCTAGTTGTACTGTACAGCCTGGCATCGGTAATTTTTTATTTGTTGGGACTTGAGCGTGATCTCCTTTCCATGGCAACCTTGTGGAATACGTTCCATCATCTAGTCGCTTTAAATTGGCTTGAAACCTTTTGTGAAATTCTTCATCCTTTATTCTGTCTGGATCCGTTAACCCCAAGTCTTTGATTGAGCACATCTGGTTGTTTTTTTTTGGTGGTTTTTTTTTTTTTTTGCTCTTTTTGCTTTTTTTTGTTGTTGTTGTTTTTTTTGTGACAGCATCAGGAATATCTTTTCTGTTTTGGCATTAACACCCACTGTTTTTCTGCCTAACATCTGAATATGCTATATTTATTCTTCATGGCCTTGATTCTAGGGTTTGGCAAGTATGTCAGTGTAACCTTCTCTCCATTGGAGCACTTAAGGTCCATGCAAAACCTATCAACCACATTAGACTGTACCGTGAACTTGAAGATCTGCACCTTTCTTTTTACTGTGCCATACATCTGTTTGATGTGTTTTGTCTCCATCCCGACTGGTTTCAACTGCAGCTGCCTTACAAGGTTGGTGCATATATATGAGCTGCCTGCCCCAGTGTCCACCTTAATACGTGCCACTATTCCATTTACTCTGGCCACAAGTGTTGCATGAAGAGTAGTACTGGTATCTAATGCTCTCTTACCCATTCTGATTGCTGGTTCGTGTTCTCTTCTCTGCCCATGCTTGTTGTATCACATAAGGAGGTGTGGTGTTGTCAATTGCACTTCTTGCAACCCCTGGATTTACACTTGGCAGCTGTGTGTCCATAGCCAGTGGAAATGAAACAGACCCTTTTGTCCTTAAGGATTTCCCGTCTACAAGCCAAATCAAGTACTCTGGCAGTCAGAACTTTGGTGATTGCTGTAGTCACAGTAGATACAACTGCTTTGTTTCCCTTTTGCTCTGCCCACTGTGTTTGCCGTCTTGTTGTGTTGCTTCCACTCTGCTTGATGTTCATTAGCTCTCTTCTTGGTGCCAACAGATTCGCTAATCAGCAATGGATGTCAGTCAATGTATTTCTCCAATTTTTCTGCAAGTTCTTTTAGCCTCGTTGAGAGGATCGAATTTGAATTAATGTTAAATTACCATCACAGAGCATAATCATGACTGATATTTATACTCCTTGAGTGAATATTATCTACACCTAAGTGTCATGTTGTTGCCAATGGTTACTAAATAAGAGTAGTTAATTTACCAACTACACAGCCAAGATTGATTACATACACAAATTGCACAACAATTTATGTAATAATGTGCTGTAACGTAGGTTTTCCTGACACACACCCAGGGTTCAACCATCAAACGACACTTCCATTGCACATCAACTGCTGCAGCTCTACCAGTTTTACCTCCTCTGGATAGTATTTTCACGTTCTGAGCATCTCCATTACTCCCTTCCTCTGATCTTTCTGCCAGTCTCTCTTTTCTTGTCTTGACCTTCACACTACAACAGATATAGCTTTTCAAGAGGTCTATTTATGATTTTGCACTTAACTCGTGAAACTTGATAAGGTCTTCAATGAATCCAATTTTCCATTTGCTGCGGAATTTTCCTGGTGGATCAAAACGATTTCCCCTTTTGAACAACACTTAGCTTCTTCTCATTGATCTTGTGACTTGTAAGATATTCTTTATGCCATCTTTTCCAGAAATGATTCAAAATCCTGTTCAAATGTAAAAATCTCCTGCGAATACTTTGGAAATTTGAATGAACGATCATCAAGTTCCAGTTTTATGTTAACATAATCACTAAGAGGAGAGAATCCTCTTCCCACAATTAAACGTGATGGAGTTAGAACTTCTTCCTCAAATTCGTCTCCAAAATACATAAGAGGTCTACAGTTGACAGTACATTCCACTTCTGCTAACACAGTGGACATCTCGTCAACAGATACTCTAGCATTACGAAAAATCTTCCCTATACATCTTTTCACAGTACCTATTAGTCGTTTGAAATGACCTCCCCAACACCGGTGTACGTTCAAGGTTATATCTCCAATTTGCCTTCTGAGAAGAGAGAAACTTTTGTGTTTCTTCTTGCCGTAGTATGCTGTAGAGAATCTTAGATGTTGCCTTAAATGCTTTTGCATTATCAGATACAATCAACCTAGGTGTCCCTCGTCTCACGCAGAACCTTCAGAAACGATTTTGGAAACTCCTGACAGTAAGATCCTAAACCATTTCCATATGTATTGCTCCGGTAGCACTACAGGAAAAGAAAGCAATATTTGCTTTCATAGACTCGTTCTTCTCCTTGACATACAAGAGCCCTGCAAAGTCTACACCAACATAAGTAAATGGTAGTACCTTGGTAACACGAAAATCTGGCAATGCATCAATTTTACTTGAATGGAAGGCTTTGCCTTCGAGCATCTCACAAAGTAAACAGGGTCTTTTTTTTTTCTTAATGTATTGTCTGCCCATGACTATCCAAAATCTAGACCTCAATTCTGCCAAAGTAGCTCCAACTTTATAATGATGGGCCTTTTGGTGAAAATCTAGAACAATAAGCTCAGTGAATCTATGCCCTTGTGGTAGAATGATAGGACATTTGGCTTGTTCACTTCAATCTGAATTTCCCAGTCTACCCTGACACACTAAAACTCCCTTTCTTCTTACAATTCCTAAACTGATTCTAGTTTTGTCAATGTATTGTCCCTGCCTGAGCATGATTTGAGCATCCTGAATCCACAAACTTTCAGCTTTCTCTAATTCTTCAGTATCTCAACTCTTCAGTATCTCAACTCTTCAGTATCTCAAGGTCCCACCTTGGTCTCCCCTTTGGGTACGTCTCTGTCTTACATTGAACCTTCAGAACATTATCCATAAAAGCAGCCAAAATTCTTGCTGATATCAATTCCAACCATGGAACACTAAGCTCCTTCAAGGGTGCAACTCTGGTCTTGTAACACAGTATTTGGGAATAAATATCGTTAGTAGTAACAACTACCAAATAAACAACTGCACAGTAAGCCTTCTTACTGGCATCTCCAAATCCATGCAACTCATATGATAGGACATCACTTTCAACTTCCTTAGATATCCATCACGGAACTTTTATTACTGTCACTTCTTGCAACTCTCCCAACCACCTCTTCCAACTTGATACTATTACTGGTGCAGGATCATCCCAACCTAGTTCCATCTTACAAAGGTCTTGCAATATAATCTTAGCGTGGACGTCAAGTGGGCTGGTTAGTCACATACGGTCAAATAACTTGGCCAAAGTACTCAAAATATCTCTCTTTGTAGGTACATCACATTTTATACTATTTGATACCTTGCTTAAGTCTATTTCTAAACTGTCCTTATCATTGTCCCACATCATGCCTAAGACTTAAATCTTCCCTACTGTTTCTTTACTACACCCTAAGGTTTCTTTCACGAAGGACTGTTCTTCACTCTTAGATCCACCCTACCCGCCACTACTCTTAGCAATCATCTCTCTTAGCTCAGGGTCATTGGTCTTCCACTTCCTTAGTTCAAACCCCCCATCCAACATTCTCTGGTAAGCCTTGCAATAAAGATTGTAAGCATCGATAGTGTTAATGGCTCCAGTGACAAGGTCATCTACATAAAAGGACTTAGATAGTTTCTTCAAAAATCAGGATCACTTAGGTCAAATTTCTGGTGATGTAGCCCTGTATTCAAGAGAAAGGGTGAACAGTTAAATCCAAACATAACACGGTTAAACCTATACGTAACCACGTTTGGATCTTACACATAAATGTCATCAACCCAGAGAAAACGTACACAATCACGATCAGGTGGATTAACTTCAATCATTAGAAAGGCCATAGCAATGTTACCTACTGATGCAACTTTCTCAATGCGAAACCTCAACAAAATATCAAAGATCAATGGAGAAAGTGACGGCCCCACATGTAAACAATCATTTAAAGATGATTTGGTAGACTTATCCTTGCAAACTGCATCATACACAATTCTGACCTTCACAATCCTGTATAACTGCAGAATGCGGCAAGTATGATAGCTTGTCAGCATGTTCCAAATTAGCTACCTTAGAAACAATGCCTGCTTGTATCTGTTTGGATATGATGTCATCATATTGCTTAAGAATATCAGGATCATGCTTCAATCTATTAACCTGATTTTTGAATCTAGCTAAACAATGGTTTATGGCAATGGGCCATGATCTTCTTTCCAAGGCAGAGAAACAGAATAATTTAGTTGGACTTGCACAAGGTTATCAACAAATGATTCATGGACTTAATCTTGATTCCTAATGTGTCTAAATAACACAGCTTATCGACCTGGTGATTAAGCACCTTATCTTCAGTGTGAGATGAAACAAAATTTATGGATGATTCAACAAAAGAACTCGATTTCATACCTGGCAATGGTCCTGACAGCACCCATCCAAGAACACTTTTTACTGTGACTGGCTCTCTTGGCCCCCCTCGTCTCAGATCATCCTCCAAGAATTCCCACATATAATCTGCACCAACGAGTACTTGGACCTTTAACTGCTCCTGTACTTTACAAACATCTGAAAAATATAACCTTTTCAAATGATCATAATCTTTCTTGACAACTTTAGGGTGAACATTGCAAATACTTAGTATTTCATTGACAACATAACATGAAATTTTCGCTGAAAATGATCCATTCAGTAAGCAAAGAGAGAACTCCACAACATCACTTTCTCTTCTGCATCCTTACTTCCAAACACTTTCACAATGAGATTCTCTTTCCTTACTGGCCTCAAACGTAACTTTTCTACTGTCTCAGCTGAAATAAATGACCTGTGGCTACCTGAGTCTAACAACACCCTTGGTTTATTCTCTTTCAACATCCACATTGGCTATGGCAGTCTGTAAGGCCACAGCGCTCCCCACACTCAAATTAATTGCAACCCATGCTGGGGTGCTTGAATTAAGTTGAGCAAATGCTTCGCTAGGCTTACTAGTTACCTCAGTACTTTGCTTAAGCATATTCCTACAAATGGAAAAGTGATGAACCCCATTGCAAAACTTTCATCTAGCTTTCGACCTACACTCGAAAAATCTCTGTTTACCGTTTGAGCATACAAAACAGTGGAATTTCTCCTTTAAACAGTCCAGTCTCTCCTTTGGCGTAGCATATGTCGTGCAATTATCATGCATGAGCTCCCCATTGCAATACGCACATTGCCCTTTAACCCCTGTAAAGAAGGCACTCACGGTTCCTGGCTTAGGCCTGGAGATCACTGGCTTCTTTGGCGACAAAGCATTGGTCTGCAACCACCCACAGCTCTCAGCAAGGAGGTATGTGATTGGCGCACTTCTAGCTCACCATCTAGAGCATTGATAGCATCCATCAGCAAACAATCCAGCCTACTCGAATCCACCATACCAATATTCGAATCATATCAAAACGTATCAACTTTGGTAGCTTTTCGAACAAACCAGGAGCAACGATTGTTGCATATGTCAGGTAATCTACATGTAATGCCTCAAGACTGCAGTAATGTGTCTCGACATGATCTCTGAAATTACGTAAACTGGAGGTGTTGTCTTCATTGAAAACAGGCCGAATTCCAATCAGTTGGTTGATTGTTGTAACAAGGGCCGGTTGTAACAGCCCTGGCTTGCCCTAGCGTTTTTTCGGATTGATTCCTACTTTAATTGGAATCGGTAACCAGCAGGCCAGCTATGAGAAATTTTGCGGATTTGTCATGTAAACTTTCCAAATATTTCATTTTGTCCACATCTGCCAAATCTTCGTAGTTATCTATGGTGCTGGAGAAGCTGTCCCAGAAGTCCTGAAGTTCATAAAGTTTTCCTGAAAACTCTTCCAGATCTATCTTTGGCAACTTCACTCGAAGACCTTTCTTGTAACCTTCAGTCCAATTGATGACTGGCTAACTAAGCTGGGCGCAGGACTAGTACAGGAATTGAATGATAGTGTCCATACACAAATTTAAGCGAAAAATCTTGTTAGTCATTGCATAAAAATCAATATGCAGCTTTTCAAGACGTCGTTAGTTACTGTCAAAATTAGATTAAAGAAGTCAAGGACAGACAAGAGACTGGATAATTGATATTTTTAGACTTTGTGTAATTACCACGTTCTGTTATGTTGTCATAGTTAAATTTAATTTGTCTGTTTGTTTGCGTGTGACATGATTGTTGCTATGGTTGCTATCAAAGCAGTAGACGGGGCAGTCATGTGATGGGAATGAGGCGTGTAACAGATGGAAAGAATACTGCTCTGAACTGTACAAGAAAAATGACACCATCAACTCCACCAAAATTGATTGGACAAATCTGGAAGAGGAACCACCACCAATAGCTGAGGAAGTTAGAGAAGCCATTGATGGCATGAAGAACAACAAAAGTCCCGGAGATGATGGAATAGCAGCTGAAATGATGAAGAGCGGGGGTGAACACACTGTTAGCTTCTTCCAAAAACTGTGCTCCAAAATATGGAAGGAGAAAAAATGGCCAGAGGACTGGGTCAACTTCATTTTCATCCCCATACCGAAAAAAGGTGATACCCTGCAGTGCAACAATAACAGAACGATCACACTCATGTCTCACAGTAGCAAATTCCTCTTGAGAATCATCGCAAAAAGAATGTAAAAAAAATTGGAGACCGAAATAGCTGAAGAACAAGCTGGATACAGGCCTGGAACCGGGACTAGAAATCAAATCCTTAACTTGAAAATGGTGATTGAGAAGTGCAGAGAGCATAACAAGAACCTATATCTCTGTTTCATCAATTATAGCAAGGTGTTCGACACAGTGGACCACAACGTCCTCTGGAGAAACATGAACGATATGGGCTTCCCGCAGCATTTAATACTCCTACTAAAAATGATGTATGAGAAGCAGAAAGCGGCAGTCAGAACATCATATGGTCTGACGGAAT
The DNA here is from genome assembly GCA_024741275.1 of Chironex yamaguchii. Taxonomy (NCBI): domain Eukaryota; kingdom Metazoa; phylum Cnidaria; class Cubozoa; order Chirodropida; family Chirodropidae; genus Chironex; species Chironex yamaguchii. Next base: position 27,184 of record JANTCA010076938.1, read on the forward strand.
GGTTCGTAATTGGACAAGGTGTTAGACAGGGATGCATCTTATCCCCGCACCTATTCAATATATACTCTGAAACTATTTTGAGAAACGCGCTGGAAGATTTCAATGGCAGTGTCACAGCTGGTGGACGACCTATCACTAACTTGAGATATGCGGATGACACCGTGCTAATTGCGGGCAGCATGAATGAACTGCTAGAAAGAGTCAGAATACATATTGAAACTGTGGGTCTTTTCCTGAACGCCAAAAAAATTAAAGTGATGAAAATTGTAAGAAATCCAGCAGACAAAAGTGAAGATCAAATCTCTATCAATGGAGAACCAATAGAGAACGTCAAAAAATTCATCTACCTCGAAGCAACTTTCACCAACGACTATGACGACTCCATTGAAATTAAAAGAAGAATTGGAACTGCTAAGAATGCAACCGTAGCCCTAACAAACATCTGGAAAAATAGAAGCATCTCACTGGAAACAAAGAAGAGACTACTGAACTCAATGGTGTTTTCCATCGCTTGCTACGGGTCAGAATGCTGGACCCTGAAAACCTCTGACATCAAGAAAATTGAAAGTTTTGAACTATGGTGCTACCGAAGACTACTCCACATTAGCTGGGTTGAAAAGATCACAAACGAAGAAGTTATCCGAAGAAGTGGCTGCAAAACGATCTGTCAATACATGCAATACTGTGAGTGAAGGACTTCGCACATATCAAAACAGGACAGATGGTGGAAGGAAACAAAAACAAACCAATAGGAGAAGAAATATCCCTAGGATGGACACTCATGGGATCAATTCAAGGATCAAAATCAAGTCCAAGGGAAAAGAACAACAGTGAACCTTGCAATTGAGCAGCCGACAACCATCAGAGAAGAGTTTAAGAAACTGTATGATCTAGACATCTTGGGAATCAGAGATGGCAATGAAGACGTGTATGACGAATTCAAAGGCATTACCGGAAACCAAGATGGGAGCTGCTTGGTTAGGTTGCCATGGAAAAGGGGGCCAGTACGTCTTGCCAGAAAACCGAAAGCTCTGCAAAGCAAGATTGTCGAGTCAGCTTAAGAAACTTAGGAAATCACCAGAAATTCTAGAGGAATACAACAACGTCATAAAGCAGCAAATTCAAAATGGCACAGTCGAGGCAGTTGCAAAACAGCCAGATGGGAGAAGAGTCCACCATTTGCCACATCTTCCAGTAATCCGGAGAGACGCAGAAACAACAAAGCTTAGAGTGGTGTTTGATGCCAGCTCCAACGAATACAAGTACAGCAAATCACTGAATGATTGCCTTCATATTGGACCACCTCTACAGCCAATGATGTATGATATTCTCATTTGATTCCAGATGTACCCAGTCGCTCTACTGGGTGACATCGAGAAGGCCTTCTTGCAAATTGGAGTCAGTCTGGAAGACAGAGATGTAATGTGATTTACATGGGTGAAAGATGTGAAACAAGAGCCACCAGAGCTACAAACACAGCGGTTTAGAAAGATGATCTTTGGATCAGGAGTAAGTCCGTTTCTACTTGGAGTTACCATCAGAGAGCATCTGGAAAACTATAGAACAGAAGACCCGGAATTCGTAAGCACAGTCCTCAGCAGCCTGTTCGTTGATGTCCTGGTAGCCGGGGGAAGAGATTCAAAAAAGTCGAAGAGTTGATGACAAAGCTTATCGCAAGATTCAAAAGGGACAATTTGATATACGTAAATGGAAGACAAACGATGCGGACCTTCGAGAAAAAATCAAGTCAGAATCAAAAGATGCAGTAGAAAATCGGACAGCAGCGAAAACGCAAGAGGGTGTGGCATCAGCAACAAAGGTGTTAGGTGTGAAATGGGATCAAGAAACAGATGACATGTCAGTCTACTTTGCAAAAATCAGTGTCTTGCAGCAGCATGAGCCCACAGAACAGGGTATTCTACGAATGATTGCAGCAATCTATGATCCTCTTGGAGTGGCAAGTCCAGTGAGCATCATAGCGAAGGTTGTCTACCATGACGTCTGCATGCAAAGCAATGGATGGGATGACAATATTTGGGAGGAATTGCTAAAAAGATGGCAAAAATGTTTGAAGATGATCAAGGAATATCCGCAAATCACGTTCAGTTGATGCATAATGGCCTATCCAAAAGAGGAAATCCTTCAAATCGAGATGCATGGATTTGCAGTTAGCAGTGTCAAGGCATGTTGTGCGGTTATCTACTTGGTTATAACTCAGCAAAGTGGGGTTTATGCAAAGCAACTGACGGCAAACTCTAGAGTGGCGAAACCGAAGATGACAGTGCCAAGGCTAGAGCTGATCGGAGCACAACTTTTAATGAAGATGATGGAAAATGTCATATCGGCACTCACCCAAGAGATTGCAGCAACGTATGGATGGTTAGAAAGTCAAACAGTACTTTGCTGGTTGCAAAATAAAGGTGAATACAAGCAGTTTGTGTGAACATGACATCTAGTGAACTGCAGGAAACAATGTTGGATATAGAATTTGGTCTGAACAACCGACTGCTTACCTGTCAAGGAGAAGAGATCGATCTTGAAACCCTGACACCAAATCATTTGATGCATGGAAGAAGATTCAAACCAATTAAAGGAGGTGAAGTTTTTAATGATGAGAAGATTCCTGGTACATTGGACATGCCATAAAACTTTGAAACTGCATTTACCAATGGTAAGCAACAGTGGATTTCCTGCCACCAATTATTTTATTGAAGTGACATTCCTAAAGCAATCTTTGAAAAAAGAACCCCAAATAATAACCGTCTGTGATCAAACAGCGTGAGCCAAAAATGTCGAGATATGTAGCATCATATAGTAGTTCCTTGCTCAAGAGCGAGATTTGGGATCGTATCAATCACGGTTTTTAGATCTCCGTTATTTTCCTCCTTTTTGGCAACTTGGCGGTTTTCTCTTTAAGGTAGTATTCTACTCAGACTTCATTAACTTGCTTTTTTCCACCTTATAACTGTGGCTGTTATCATGATGTGTTTTCACAGCTAGAAATATGCTATTTTGGGTCCAATTGGCTTAGGAGGATTAAAGCACGTACGTTGGGGGAAAATTACTGTTTATTGGGCTCACATCGCCAAGTTATATGGAGTCTTTTACCACACAAACCTAGTTCCTTGAAACCCAAAGTGGATTCAACTTCGCTTTGCTGTTAACTCTCAATCTTTTCTTATACGTCATTGTGTAGAAGTTTGCAGTCTAGCCTCACTTTTATATCTTTGGGTCTAACCCACCAAATTTCTTGGCAAGTTCATGATTTCTTGGGGTTTTTTGTTACACAGTATGAACTTTAACATATTCTGCTTAAATCTAAACAACTCAAGTTCTAGAATTGTGTATTGTTATGTGGGTACTCAGGCGTTTTAATAGTTTGAACACTTTCAAACACCAAAATCTTTGAAAAAGCTTGGCTATCAAACATTTTCTTGCCCTAGCTTCAGTTGCGGTAATGCCCTTGTCCTAGTTATCCCCTGGACAAAACCATTTCACAGGAAGGTGTTGCATTAGGAGCTTTGCTCTGTGGATTTTGATCCAAAGGTGATTCCTTGAGTTCTTTGGTCCCAGGTCACTAGTTTTTTCCCACCAGAATGCATGGTTTTTTATGCTTTTGAAGCACATGCTCGTTCTCTCATTTCTTCAACAAGCAAGGAGGGTCAAGACATCATACAATCTATTGTAAGCGCTCTCTATTTTATTTCATTTATTCTTGACTAAAAGAGTTTTTATTATGAAGACGTGATTAGCCTCTTGCAATACTTGGGTGATAAAAGGCTTTATATGTTTTCGGAGCCTAGCTACCAAGTCATCTGTGGTGGTCTCAGGTATAATATCCTTTGTTATTTAGTGTGGTATAGTTGGCAGCAGTTGCACAAAGGAGCAACTGTTGTTGTTTAAAGATGATGATTTTGTTTTGTGGTAGGCTACAATTTGAGCGAACTAAGCATATGTTTTCACACTTGATTGCCATTTGACTGCCATGACGGCTTCTCTGTATTTCATGGGAATTTGTGCGCCGTGTTATCAATGGCGCCAAAAAGATCTTTAAACTGCCTTGGTTGATTTCCTATGAAAAGCACCTTCGCTGCATTAAGGTGGTCGGGAATGATATCTGTGCAAGTGTAAATGTATTGTACATAATTGCACTGTAACTCTGTTGTGCCACGTTTAAACAGTTTCTTTGCCCCATATTACGTTTGGCAAACTTTTGTTCAGTCACAATTCTGCCGCCCGATAAGGTCGTAACTTTGATCAAGTATTCCTTAACAGTAATTTTGCGTGCAAGAAGCGACAAAGTAGGTGATTATCTAATATTACCTTCCTAGTTAGCCCCTTGCATCAGTAGCTGCAATAAAAATCCGTAATTAGTTATGGAGTATGATCTCTGAGTAAAGGGCCTGAGAAAAATAGTGTTACTGTTTGTACATCATGCCTTTGCCCGATTGTAGTTGTTCTGATTGTTAGGGGTCATGTAAAGTTGAGACTAGAGTTGATAGGTGATTAATCTCAGGTGCTGATAGGAGAGGATCGAATATGTAAGATCGAGCTTGTAGTAAGTTAAATTACCATCACAGAGCGATCAGACGATAAAGAACGTAGGTTACTACTTTTGTGCGTGTAGCCAATTACATTTATCGGGATTGGGTGATCAGCATTTTCTTTGCGTTGAATATCTACGTCATTCGGCATTGCTTTTGCAGATCTTGCCATAGTATCGAGTGTTTAGAAAAGGCACCTTTTCCAGGTACCACGACGCTTCTAGTAGGCTGCTATTTGAGTATGCTTGATCACGATATAATTTTACCAAACTACTGCTATTGTGATTTGTCCATCCTTAATGGAGATGTGAGTGGCATTTGCCCAAAAACTCCAGCAGCCGTTCAACTCGTGTCAATTTTTTAAACAACTTTGGGTAATGCAAGTGGTTGGAAATGGTATATATATATGTTTCAGCAAATTGTTTTATAATGCACTTACTTTTTTATAAGAATAGTTTGATTTGGACAGAGTGCTGACTTCCTTTGCAAATCAACCCTTTGAATGTGAGTGGCATTTGCCCAAAATCTCCGGCATGTTTTCTATAATAATAACTGATTCCTTTCTTATGAATTTAACCACATTTTGTTGTAACTGCCTCTCCGACCTAAACTCTGCCTTAAACATTCTTTAGTAAAGATAATGAGTTGTTTTGCTAAGCTCTCACATTCATTCCAAAGCACCCATTGTATATTATGGAGCTCAGGATATAAAATCTCATTTTTCTGGCCAGTTAACTTAGTCGGCGTTTTGGAAAAAAAAGATGGCAGTGATAATGTTAACTAGTCTTTAAAATGAACAGGAGATTTCTTTTTAAGAAAACTTATCCTCTTTACCCAAGAATGTTTAGGCTTAGTGAAAACATACAGGAGTTTACAATAATCTTTGGTAACAAGCATGAAGGAATCAGTTATTATAACAGAAAACTACTTAATAGAAAATTACAATAGTAATTTTGAAAAAATGATATAAAATATTTAAAATAATTAAAATATTTGTTTAGTAAAACTGTTCACTCCTAGTTGTATGGTGGACCTTGGAGTGATACGGAAATGTAGGTTCATTATTGATGTGGCCTCTTCAATCTAGAGTTGCTTCCACCGCCCTGATAGTACAACTCTGGTGATATTTCTGTCTGTACTTTCACTCATTCACCACTGTAGGAAACAAAGAAGTGCTTTTCTGGAAATAAAAGGCAATTGTAAATAAAAGCAAAGACCAGGAGGTAGGGCAAGGAGTAGGTTGGCTGAAAAAATTAATTTTCTTTGCAAAAAGTTACGAAAATTGTTCTTAATCCATTCTTTTGATGCCTCCTTTTTCGTCCACTGGACTTCTTCCTTATTTTTGCATGCCTGCAATTGACTGCAATACTTTAAGCCATTTAAGTTGTCTTATTTTTGGCCTGTATTTAACTGTCATCCTTCACTGTTACCCACAGTAGGATTGTACTTCTTCCCTGCCATCAATTTAACAACAGGAATGCCATAGGAGGTCAAAACATGATGTTCTGACAATCCCGGAAGAGCTCAAGTGCCAACAATTTTGAAAATATATCTGACAGTTTTTTTGTATCACAGTCTCTTGTACTACTATATATTTCCTGTACTAAAAACAGATACTTGTGATCAGATGATCAAATAGTTGAACTATTTTTGATAAACTTTAGCATAAACGAAATTAATTATATGTCATTGGAAATAATACAGGTTGGTAAACAAATCATCATCTATTATGAGGCTTTTCTAAGCAAACAAAAGTCCATGGAACTGTATAATACAATACTTGTGTCTGCATATTTATTTTATTTGTTGCCTTTCACATGTGGTGGTTTATGAACACTTTCTTTTAACAACAATGTTCTATCGTTGGCAAGTTCAAGTGTCTTTTTATAGTTGGCTTGAATGATTTGTCATTAGGAATTTGGGGGTTAAGTGGCCCCAATGACTTCTCTGTGCCATCCCTGCTTCAAACATTGATTTATTTAAATCCTTTCGTATTCCTTCACTTTACTTGTCACTTCACTTTGCAGGTTTCCACGGAACCTGGGATTGTTTTCTTACATAACGTGGTTACTCTCTATTTTGTGGCTCTACTCTCAACAAAAGCGGAGTAGAAAAGAGGGGTTTTTTTCGAAGTTGCTGACAAATCCTTATGTCACGTAATGTTTCATAAAAATAGTAATGGATTAGAGGTTTATGAAAGGAAGAAAACAATGTGAATTTGCTTAAAGGCATGATTATTTGCAGAAAGCAAATTTTGAATGAGGATTAGGAGAAAATCGAAGTGCAAAACATCACAGAAAATACATGCAATTGGATAAAGTAGTGCTAAATAATGATGCTAATTTTATCATCAAGTATCCAGATAGTTAAAATGTGTACAGCAGTTAAACTGCATTTGTTTTCTGTGATGTTTTCAATGGCGACCTAGTAGGGGCGCAGGAGCCATTACCCCCTAGCAGACTTTTAACGGCATATCAAAGTTTGATGGGTGCCAAATGCCAAGTCCGAAAGAAATTGATAAAGCAGAAGTATCGTGTAAGTTGACCAGAATAAGAAATTGATGGATGTGGAGCAGGCCAGAGGTGATCCAGGTTTGTTGACAACATCAGATTGAACATCAGTCTATTTGCCAAATATTGATGAGGATATTAAATCCACATGTCAAAGCTGTATTGTGTGTGCAAAATATCAGAAAAAGTCATCCAAACCAGAGATTCACCCATGGATGCTGCCTGAGCAGCCATGGAGAGCCGACTGCACCTGGATCATCCAATTATCTTGCTGAGATTTAATTGGCTAGTTCTAGTTGATTCCTATTCGAAGTATCCCTGCATTCATCCCACTCAAGCAGTGATCACAAAGGCCACCATTGACCTATTGGAGCAGGACTTTGCACACTTCGGACATCCACACACACTGGTTACAGACAATGCTTGTTTCAACATGTATGTCAGAAGAATTGCAAGCTTGGTGCAGAGATAAAGGGATAATACATCTTACTGGAGCCCCTTGTCATCCTATAACCAATGGTGTAGGTGAACAACTCGTCCAGACATTTAATCTGGCACTTAAGTCTACCACTGAGGTAGACTCTACTGGAATTCCTCATGCAGTATTCTGTTGGTCAAAAATAGCACAGGATACTCACCAAGTGTGTTGTTAAATTTTTGCCAAATATGGACAAAAATTGATATGCTGCTGCCACTGCCTGTCTACATTGCCCAAGGTAAGCAAGCAAAGGAGACTACAAAATCACAGGTGCAAGAAGTTGCTCATGTCACTACCAATTACAAGTTGGAGATCCAGTGTATGCTCTCCACTTCTGTCCTCAACGTGACAAAGATCCAAGATGGTCACCTGCGATTATCACAGAATGAAATGGTACCCACTTAGTGAATGTTTGCATCTGGCCTGGTGGTCCAACCTGGTGCCACAATGTTGACGAATTGCAACCATATGCTACTCCAGAGTATTTCAAACCAGGAGACAACATAAGGCACGCATACTCAGCTGATGAACAGTCCATTGTACCACCAGAACTAGCACCAATTGGCATGGATGCTGCTGTTTGGCAAAGGTTGTTAAAGAAAAGAACTGCAAAGTCAGTGATAAGTGATACTAGACCATGGACCTGGAGAGATCCGAAAGTCTACATGCAGTACCAAAGGGAAACTTTATTGTTTGTTGCCTCCAAGGTAATACCTATGGGCAAGGTGGGGAGGTGTTATGGATGTCTGAAACCTTCTAGAAAGTGTGCATCTGGTACCTTCTGGAAAATGTATTCTTAAACCTTCTAGAAAATGATATTAACACTTAGAATCTTCTTGAAACCTTCCCTGTGCTGCAGGAACAATATTGATGCGATATTTACATGAATCTTGTAGAAAGTCTCCTGGATTGTTCTACTGTGTTCTATAGTATTCTTTCCTGTTCTGTGGCTTCTAGGTGGACTTCTCAAACCTACATAAGCAGTTGTCATGCAGGAATTTTATTACTTTGGTTTAAGATGCACATCATTAAGCTTTGATGGAATATAGTCTCAGAAATATCTGAAGCTGCAAAGAGATTTCTTTGTTAGACGACATACTACAGGAATTTGTATATCACAGCCTAGTTGTTGAAGTTTCCATCTAGCTAATGTATGCTCTCTACTTGCCATTAAGGATCTTTATTAGCCATACACGTATTGCGGACTACATTGATAAGATATGATATTACATGTACAAGATCAAGCTCAATCCAAGAAAACTTGATCTTTGCCCACAATGAACATCAGAAACAGAATGTATCATTGAATTGTTCACAAAATCCTCAAATGAGCTTTCAAAGTCTCTTTTATAATGTTTTTTTTAAATCTGCCCTATAGGATATGTAACTGCTTTTTATACCTTCTTTCAGTAACCATTTAAAAACAGTGTTAATGAATACAATAGGCAAAGCTATAGTTGACCATTTTCCTGAAAGTTGTCACTTCTGAGTGTTCAAAATAAGCCATGCTTTATAAACGTGTCAGAAATTAGATTAAAGAAGCCGATGACAGACAAGAGACAGTTGATAATTGATATTTTTAGACTTTGTGTAATT
>JANTCA010076939.1:0-14953 GCA_024741275.1 Chironex yamaguchii
AGAAAGAGGCTACGAAAACCACAAGATCGAGCTATGACGCTAGCCCTACCCCTAGGGTGACCCTAGGTTGTCGAGTTAGCATGTAAAGGAGGGCTATGTTCTGGCCCTTCTATCTCCATGTAAACAGGCCCTTAGATACATTTCGCTCTCATGGATTTATCTTGCTCACTCTTGGGAGGTACACAATCTTTATGAATAGATGCCATGATCTTTCCTGGTCGTGAAAACAATTCTGGGATTGACAGCAAAGAAACACTTCACTACAGCTTTTTTATGCTGTGTTTCTAGGCGAATAGAACCATTGCCTAGCCAAGCAAGCTTTATGCAGGACATGTAAGATCACTGATTTTTCAGCTGAAAAAACTTTAAAAACGTTCCGTATACTTAAAACTTTTTTTCAAACAATATCAAAGATCGTTGGGCGATTTCTGTACCGATTTGACAACGTAAAGATTTCCTCTTCCCAAGCGGATTTAAAGCAAATTCGCGCTGGTTTTGGATAGCGTAGCATAAAAACATTATTAGTGGTAGAATGTGATAAGTTACAGTGCTGTAACTTAGAACCAAAATTGCACGCAAGTGGGAGGATATGACGCTGACAGTTAAATATAAAAATTTGCATTTATCAGGCAATTCTAGCCATAGAATCACATTCATGCATACAAACGACGAATATGGCCCTGCTATACAACAGATGCAGTGACTGATTACGGAGAACCACGGGTGTGACGCGAAACCACCCCAGAGTGCTTCCTTTTTCTAAGAGTGTTGACCAAATTTCATTTGAGATCAAGCCTATCATTACTGTTATGGAAACAAAGTCCGCCTGAGGTCATCAAAAAATAGTAAAACAAGTATATCGCTCAGGAGGAAAATCAGTTTAAACTTAGGCAATGCAGCTTACATTTTACTTAACAAATGAAAGAATAAGGAACTTGTAATAGCTATAACTGTCCTATGTGAAAAAACTTATGTTTGGTCTTATCATTTGCCACTTAATTCTGATAAAGGGCTCACATTACTGTATCATCTTGCTTAGACAAGTACCAGAGTGGCATCTCTATCAATCTGCTAAGGTTGACACATGCCCACACAAATGTAGAAACCAACTACTTAACTCTGTCATGTTATGTGTGTGTGTGTGTGTGAGAGAGAGAGAGAGAGAGAGAGAGAAAAGAAAAAAGAAAGAAAACAGAAAAAAGAAAAAGAATGGAAGAAAGGAAGGAAGAAAGGAAGAAAGAAAGAAAGAGTGTCTCTGTGCGTGTGTGCCTGTGCGATATGTGAAGTAAGGCTATGTTATCGGGTGTGACCGTGAGAGATGTGATTTAAGTTGTCGACATTAAATGCAAGATCACCACATGCTATAAAACATTCAAGGAAAAATACACAGGATTTGGGAACAACAATTCAAAAAAGAAATGTGGGTAGGAATGATGATTAACTGTTTTTTGACCGACGGAGAGTACGATGATCGTTCTAAGAAGATCGGCAACACTTAATACTATCGATGCCACACAAAATAAAGGATGCTTGAGTCTTTTCTCAATCCTTGCTTTGCCCATCATTAATTCATCTTCAAGGTGGACACAGTAAAATGATAAGTGAAGGTATACCTTCGATATCTCTACCTAATTTCTTCAGTCACCGTAGTGTGTCAGTTAGCGAGACTGATTGCTCCTACGTATTAGTGTTGCACAGAATCTCCGATACGTCTTGTTCATAAGCATTGTGGTTGACACTGAAGATCTTTCTTTAGCATTATCTAATACAGAGTGGAATGAACAGCGCAATGTTACATATCGCTGATCACGGGAAAATCAGAGAAAAAGGAGCCGACATTGAGTTTAGCAAGGATCATCTCCGATTAGTTTTATGCCACCCAAAATATTAGAAATTTCGACAGAAAACAGAAAAACTTTTGTTGCTAAGCTGATGTGTAGCAACAGGCTTAGCTTTGTTGGCATTAAGTATATCTGTTAGGATTAGATGGAAGATGACATGAATACAAACATTGCAAAAGTTCTCCAAAAGTCCATTAATAAGCCATACAAAGAAACAAAATCACAACTCTCTCTACCTCTCTCTCTCTCACACACACACGCACACACACACATACACGCACACACACGTACACACACACACGTACACACAGATACCTACGTTCATACACACAATCGCGCATCAACTACGTGCAACTGAGTATCCATGGAGGAATATTGAAAAACAAGGTTCATGACAAGACAAATTAGGTCAGAATATTTCCGAAGTCCTACTCACAAAAACAATTCCCTACATCTTATCCTCTTTACTTAGAACATAGGTTGTCCACAGAAGGGTCAGGGGAGGTAAGGATTGGTCAACCTGCAGTAGCTGGGGCGGAGATGGGCCAGAGCGGATCTCTCCCTTCATTTCAATTGTTGTTCTGAGAAGTGAACGTCCGGCTGGATGTTGTTCAGGAAGGATTTGGACCCAGTGTGTTTTGAGTCTGGGTCACAGAGTAGGAATGTAAATTCTGGTGGGTCCGCTTCAGGGTTGGCCGAGAGTGGTCTTGAACTATCTTGTGGAATTTGGTGTAGAGGGTGCCTTTTTGCTTCGAGGAGCAGGTTGGCGGGTTGCACAGATGTATGTAGGGTGACCTGGCTTCATTGCTGATGCCATATTGTGTTAGAGAGGAGTTTTGAGTGCATTGAACCTTTTCAAGCTTTGATGTTCAAACTTGGCAAACCCAGATGGGAGCAGTTTAGTTGATGACTGGAGGGCAACAAGCCTCTGTAGGTTATGACAAGGGATTTCTTGTCTTGAGCCCAGGTAGCATCACTAAGGACTTTTAGACAAGGGGGGACTTTTGAATTCTATGTTAAGATGTCAGCTGAGAAGGTGAAGTGGGTGATACCAAGGATCTCGGGATTCTTGTTGAAAGAGAGGCAAATGTTGGTGACGCTTACTTTTGGGTGGTAATGAGATTGGTGATTCCCCGGGGTTAGGAGGGGAGATCACGAAATCTGAAATATACAATATGAGAGTTGTTTTGTAAATGACTGACCACGTACTAAGTTGTGTTGTCGAACTACACTTGCGTATTCCTTAGCAGATCATGAATAAATTTTTTATTCTACGTTAAAAACATGCATTAAAATATTTCACCCGCACACGTTTTAAATATCCTTAAATGCAGGTAATGAAAAAGAAAATTCGAATTTTCTATTTTCTTGCATTTTGACGATTTCCACTTGGCCGCACTACAATATTGTTGAAGATGGGTGGTGTGCAATTTTTCTTAAAAGATGTAAAGCCATGGTTATAAAACACATTCTGATGTACCCTGGCTTTCGATAAACGAGACAACCACAGATTCGCACGCCAAGTTAGCGACAGCGGTTTCAGTATTTAAGGCATTCTCCAAGTACTTGTAGTGACGCAATCATCAAATCATGATGGCCTGGCTTCACCCTTGAGAAACAACGCCGGCTGCTGTTTCTGCAGCTGTTGGCAACAAAGGTGTGCTCAGGGGGGAGGGATCAAAGTCTGGCACCCCACAATATAGAGAAAGATAGTTTATGCAATAAAATGAGCACTGGTACTAACAGGGTTAAACCTTCGGGCACCCCTCCACCCTCTACTTCCTGGTTTTGCTAAAAACTTTGAAACAAATGACACTAGGTCATTCAGAGCAAAATGGCCTAACCTGTTCCACAAAAATATGTGCTTTCTGTTACGCTGTAACTACTGGGAATTGAAGAAGCACGGTTTCAAAGAGAGCAGGAGAAATTTACATCGTCCTAGCGGGACAAACGGCGCATGAGCCTAATTTAATGTTCATCTCTAATTTTGAAAGTTTAAACCATCATGTTTTGTATTAAATTACACGATCGCTTAACTGTGTGTAGAAAGAGGCGTTACAACGTGTTCAATTACACTTGTTACAAATTAATATCCATTCCGTGACGCAAAAGCGATACTATGAACAATATGCCTGGCTTTATGGATCTATAAACAAGAGTTGTGGCTTTGTACGTCCTTTTATATGGCGCCTCTTTGCTGAGATTTATGAAAACAACAGATCATATACCAACGCATTGCGCAAGGTGATTTAAAGTAATGTCGACTTTAGTAAGCAAAGATTATGTGGTCACAGTAAGTGTGAAATTCCAAAGCAGTTTGGTAGCTCAGGTTATAGTAGATGAAACTGTAGATAACTGAATGTGTTACCAAGTAAAGTGACGGTCTGTTCTAGGTCTGAAAATGTAAGAGGCCAGGGAATTAACCACTACCGAATCTTTGAAAAGCATTTTATCCAATTTTGTGAACTTTATCCGCTAAAACACGGCTTTTCTCTTTACGATATATCATATATAAGTTAAGAGTAGACGTGAACATATAACCATGATCGTCTGAGCTTCGAAACAAGGTCTTCCGACTACAAATACGATGTCTTTTATACTAAGCTAAACAGCTCTGAATAGACAAAAGATTAAGTCCTTCACCTTGATTGTCAACTATGTAGTTGGGTGCTTGTTTATTGGTGAATATACATACATGTGTTCACATACATTTATCGACTTACCCATTCTTGATAACAGGAAAGAACTCACGTTAATACTATGACCATCTGAGATTTGAACTGGGGTCTCGCGACTGCAAACATTTAATGTGATTTGAGGCAGGTTATATACGACGAAAAGAGAATAGTTCTCTGTAATAATCACTGTTTAGATTTGTCTACAAGTGAGAGCAATACGCTATATGCGGAAAAGCCATAGCTAGCAAGATTGCAAATGTGTGTGTGTCAATCCATCAATTAATCAATCGATGAATTTATCAACCAATCCATCCATCAATCAGGTCAGACCCCTATATGAAGCTCATGTGCCTTAGTTGAGACAGTTTTTTCAACTCAAGGAACATCGTTGGACCAGAGAAATTGAGAATCTTCTCCATACCAAAGGATTCAAAGGTTAGATGCCATCCGCAAGCACGCATTGTGACGTGGGATCCAAACAGAGTCGCATGATACACGAAGAAGCCTGAAATGACACCGTCAACCAAATACGTAGGTCGCTTAGAGCAAAACAGTATTTGCTTATTCATGTCGCTGCGACGATGTCAAGCAACTATATTCATGCTCAATCTAACTTCAACCTTGACCAATGAACAAGCTACGAAACTTCAAGGGCCATGTTTGATGAATGCTAAACGCATAGTCCATACGTTTAATAGCATACGACCCTCGTGGAAATATTTAACTCCCGAGAAAAAACAAAAAATAAATTCAAACTGCCTTCATCCATGACCACGAGATAAATTTGCAGTAAATTATTACTTTTCTATCGTCTATAATAGACAAAGAATTGACAATTTCATTTAGACGAATCTAAAGACTACAGATGTCTAAGATGATAGTCTACAAAAATATTTTTTAAACTTTATTTTTTTAAGCCATAAGCTACGATGGTCAGGTTTTAACCATCAACGTGTGAACACTTGTCTCGCAATCTCTACAGGTGCTCAAGGTAGTAATACATGATCAAAGTGACATATTTGCCGAAAGGGCATCCAGTAAGTCTATCATTTTTATATATCGCAGTAATTTAGGCCTGCAAACTGCGAGTCTGTTTTCAGTAAAAATAACAAATAGACAAAGTCAGCAATAAAATGGTATTGCCTTTCGATAGCAAAAAGCAACATGCGTAGTCACGGTCCAATATCCTCTGGGCATGCCCGTGCTGGCATACTTTGGCAATCCAATGTGAATTAAAAATAACACTGACACATACGATGGGGCGCATACCATCCTTCTCGACAGCAGACATACACAACTACAGTGTGCACCAATCTGCTACTGCTGCCTACTGATGTTAAAAATCTCTTTCTTTCATGTTTCAAAAGGCAGTTCCTTTGATGTTAAAAAGTCAGTTCCTTTGATGTTAAAAATTCAGTTCCTTTGATGTTAAAAAGTCAGTTCCTTTGATGTTAAAATGCACTTCTGCTTGTTATCATGGGCGTTGTCAAAGGTATAGCTCTGGTATCACAAACGGTAATTGCATTTCGTAAAACAACACCGGTGTACTGCAAAACACAAGGAACAAGCCATAAATCAGCACTCCTGAATTAAGTGATATCACAACTTGAATTCCTCTGCCTAATCACGCACCAACCCTTAGAAGGAATGCCGTGACTTGCTTTGGTAAAGGGAGTTGACTAACTTCGTCCTTGTCTCTCAATGACCTCATAATGACCCGGCGGCAATGCTCCTGCAAGGTCACTGATCTCGGAAAAGGTCGTGTAAGTGTAAATGGCACCAGATCAACTACACCATTGGTTACTCTTTTAAGTCCACATACATAGCCTTCTCTTGAGGCCTTGATCCAGTTCTCGATCAGTTCTTGAAGAGTTCTACCATTTGGTTGCTTTGGATCGGCAAAGCTAAGACTAAACACTCCGTTTTTACAGTGTACTCGTAAACTCCCTACATTTCCAGCAACTTTATATGTAATTGTAAAAACAAATCCCTGTGTGAAGCTCCTCCGTGCAAGGAAAGTCCCATTTGGCTGATTCGTAAGCATTTGTTCGGCTGCTTGCCCAGAAAGATCAGGCCAATACCATGGTAACGTGGACAGGACATAATCATCTTCTATGTACTTTGATGCAGGAGACCTGACGATGGTATGGACATCCTTTCGACGTGATGATTTTGATTTTAACTTTCTTAAGCATTTTTTAATAAAATCCATGCTTGACACATCAGAAAACTATATAACTATAAAGTTTACGCTTTGATATGCTGTTCAATAGCTTGCATCTGCTCTAGTCTGCTCTAAGTGCCTGCACTTTGCGACAGCTTGATGCTGAAGGACGAAACATGATCGAACTTGCCTATTTATAATTATCGAGAACAGTGAAAAACCGCAAGGGAAAATCCGGCAGCATCAAATAACATTATGATTGGAGGCAAGGAGAATATTAGCGTCATGATAACATGGTGTTGTTAAGTAAAAACAAGAGAACTGTCCCGAGTTTGTAACCACGGAGGCACGTCTTTAAGTCGATCGACCAACATGTGTCTTCTTTCCATGGACAGTTTGCAACCATCTGCTTGCAGAGGCCATAATATACTCCCAACTTACACTGTAGAGTAACTGCAGGGTATTCTTAGGGGGTTGGGGTTGAGGGCCCACTTAATGCTGTTAACTTCCACTGTAGGTACGTATGTACGTACGTACATACGTATGTATGTATACATGTATATATATGTAGTTACTACATAAAACAAGTTCTCCAGAGTACGACAGCATTCACACAAGAGCTGCTAGATCACGCAGCTTATCCTTACGCAATCAAAGTGAGAACAGTGGTAATCCTTCACCGGGAGAAAGCGACTGTCACACCACCAGACCACATGTCCATCCACGATGACAAATATCGCACCACCATATCACCTGTTGCACCACTAAGCCGCATATTCGCACCACATCGTCACATCTTCGCACCGCTACGCCAAATGTTCGAACCACCAAGTCGCATGTTGGCACAACTACGCCAAACAGCACATAACAACACGCTTATGATTTTAAATTTGATAAAAATGTTTATCATGTTTAGTGTGTGGACGAATAATGCTTGGGAAATGTCATCAAATGGCTTTTCACTAAATCAGTGCGATATGGTGCCAAAGTAAGGCAAAAAGGTCCTGGTTTCAACATCTCAATATGTTCTCCCCCTCTTACGCACAACAAATTAAATAATCAAAGCGCACCTGTGGTGAACTCACGGTCTAGTATTGCTCTTATGAGACGACATTTGCTGTAACCTTGCTTTTGTAACTTCTGTTTTTATAAAGTAAACATTTTTTATCGAAGATTTACGAAGTGCCTAGGTTCCTGAGCACTATTACAACAAATTGAAAAATCGGCACAAGTCATACCAAGGGAATGTAACTTGTACCCTTGAAGTAATACGATTTCATGTTGCTGTCTTGTGATGCTTAAACGAGATTTAGATTCAGCAGAAACTTTCAATCTAGCACAGTACACTTGTACAATTCACAGCTTAGATGACATAACCCTCATTGAACTCTCATGGGATACGGATGTATAACAAGGCAAATACAAAAACCAGACTTGTTTATCATGAAAAGCATGCACGAGTTGTTTACGTCAAGGATCAAGACGTCATGTGATGCAGGGGTTGGTTTAAAAACATCTGTTTAATAATGTCAGAAGAAATCTTTAAGACAACATCCTATCGATTTTAGCTCTGGCAAAAGGCCTTCGTTTGACAACGATACTTTTGGACTGCATAAACTCTGTCGTCATATATAACATGACACAAATCTCACAATTGCTATGGATGATGATGATGATGATGATGACAATGGACGATGATGATGGCTGATGATGATGATGATGATGATGATGATGCAGAATAAGAGCCTGGTGTAATTTAATGTAGATGGGGTAGGGCAGGGTTCAATAGTCTTGCTCACAACAACCCAGTAAGATGACAGACATAACAGCTCCCTGGGTAGGGTGATGAAGGAAGGGACATAAGGAGACGGAGGCGTAATATCCAGGTGTTTCAATAAAATACAGGGAGGTATAAACATGAATACCACCATGAAAAGCAATAAAGACATAAGCACAAGACTTTTTTACTTTAGTTTTCTTGTGATATATGCAACTAACAAGATGGTATTGCAATGCGGCAAAAACACAAGCATGTCGTTGTCTGAATGTCTCTACACTGAGCACAATGCCCCTTCTTTTATTTTCATCTGATACTTAAGTGGTTAAGTTGAATTTTTTTTCTGCTGGTTTGTTTGACAGCTACAATAACGTGTCACAGTATCATGAGCGATGTGATGTGACCGTTTGATTTTTGTATGAATTGAAAATACGTCCAGGATGGGGATTAAACCCACGACCTTCTGCTATCAGGGCAGAATGAACTGACAACTGACCTACCGAGACGTTGTTTTTCAGAGGTAAACTTAAGATGTCATGATTTGATGGTTGCGCCACAATAAATGTATAAATTTTCACTCTAGGATGAGCACTCTAAGCTTATGAGTGACAAGCGGGTTTTATCAGCTCCTCATGACCTCTCTCAGCCAATACGACCTCTCAAAGATTGTCCGTAAATATTTAAAAAACTAAACTAATACTTACATGATCCCCTGGCCCTCAAAATAAGACATTTAAATATTACCTTTTAACATATCTTTACATTAGTTACCCCCGAAATACAGTGGATAGACCCCCAGTGCCCCTCCTGTCAGAACTCGTATGGACAAACCCAAGAGTTTGAATAGCATAAACGTATTAAAAGGTTTCTTAGAGCATGAAACATCAGAAAATGCATTTCATCTTTCTTTGACGACTATCGGAAGAAAATATAATTTCACTATATACTTTGTTCCAGAAATATAAGCACTCGAAGTTGGCACTTCTATCTAAATTTTTCAAGAGGTCCTTCCTAAATTTCCACAGTTTGCGCAACTCTTGTATTCTAACTTTACACTCCTTACGGCAGCTAAAAAGCATAGTGAATTTGGAAATTTAATATGCTTGTTTGTCATACGAAACCCCATCTCTAGTTACAATGTGGATGGATTCCAGAGTATGAGATCACGCAAGTTTAATTAAACACCGAATCACAGCAATAAGGCAGAGAGAACACAGGATACATTATGGTTTTACAATAAATCCTCCGACCTCAAAAGTACATTATAACAGTAACAGATGTCAACTATCTCAGACAGACGTACGTACAAGCGACTATTATCACTTGAATATACTTGAAAATCAAGCCAATATGCTAAGCTATAGATTAACTGCAGCAATCGCAAGACATCTATCTCATCAAAAGGGAAGAAGGTCTATTTAATAAATTAACAAACAAATACAAAGAATTCTTTGTACTTGCCACAATGTCAAACCACCAACAGTCTTGCGATGTCAAACCTTTTGGAGTATAGGGCATTTTGCGACAATGAAAAGCAAGTTGTTATGACATAAATGCTAAAACAACTTTGCTCACATGTGTGGCTCGCAATCCTTCTAAACGCATCCAAAAACAAAATGATAATTAACGCACTGAGCCACCAATTATCCTATGCACTAAGGGGAGCAGCCAATTATCCTATGCACTCAGGATAGAAGCCAATTATCCTATGCACTAAGGGAAGCAGCCAATTATCCTATGCACTCAGGATAGAAGCCAATTATCCTATGCACTCAGGATAGAAGCAAATTATCCTATGCATTAAGGGAAGCAGCCAATTATCCTATGCACTCAGGAGAGCAGCCAATTATCCTATGCACTCAGGATAGAAGCCAATTATCCTATGCACTAAGGAGAGCAGCCAATTATCCTATGCGCTAAGGAAAGAAGCCAATTATCCCATGGAAAGATGAGGGAAACATACATACATACATGCCTTGCACTTTGCTTAAAAAATCTTCTGGGTATAAAAGCACTTAAAAATCATTATAGAGTTGAATTATGGAAATAATCTACGTCAACCTCAATGGCAACTATGAAGATTTAAGCATCAAAAACAACTGCCCCAAAACACACACACACACACACACACACAAACATATCAAAATAAAAAGCCAAGAAGAAATTACTATCAATAATAACTTCCTCTACTACATTTTGGTATTTGGCAACAGCTCGAAGAAATTGTCAGAAAACGCCGACCTTTAAATATAATCATTCCTCTGGTTAACTAAACCTCAGTTAGAAATAAAGACTTAAGTTTGAGCCCATGATTATTTCTAATCAGTCATTAAAAAACACTGATAGCAATTAGATCTAGCTGTAGAATTGCGTTCTAGACACAATATCACAGTATATCTAAGTTCGTAAAGAATATCTGCATGCCCCCATGTTCATTTCAGTGACCGGGCTGCTTACTTCGTGAGCAATGATGGCATGTCCGCGAGAGTCGTAAAATCAGCATTTCAGGCCTTGCCTGTTGTAGTATCTTCATTTGATAATGCGGCCAGTATACCTTACGCCACTTTGTCTCTTTGCCTCTTCGTGTCCTATAGGTCTGAACTTTGACTCGCAACTATCAAAATCGTGTTACTCCATGTGGTTTAAGCAAATAAAGGAGACATCGTGACTCAGATTAGAAGTTTCTGACGTCATAAGGGTCTATTAGCTACATATGGAAAGAGTCAAGCTTCTTAAGGGATTAGTGCTATTTGCTTATACACATTAGGTCTGACAAGAAAGTAAAAATAACCGATTTTTGATTGAAACTGCTACCTTACACTACCATAACTGTCCTTTTGCTTCTTCGTTTCAGCCTAAAGGTCGTAGTTGTATGTCTATGTCAATCCCATCATGTGTATGTCAACCCTTCGGTCGTAAATCAACCCTGCCCTGGTAGGCATACGAATTACAAAGGCAATAATAACCGCTCGTGGTAACGAAGTTTTTAATAAGCTGCTTTCTCCGTAAGTGCGTCATTTTCCGAAAAAAATTGAACACAAGCGCCACTAAATGATAAATTAAACTATAATTACAACTGCCACATCTAATCACACTTACTCGTCCAGATGGGGTGACAGAGAAGGAGTTGACAGTTGGAGAGAATAGCAAAGTGAACTAAGCTTTCTAGTACGTGGAGTGAAAGGGATGAAACAGGAGTGATCAAGGGTGACGTCATCACACAGCTATTTTAAGAAATTTTACATTGTGATCATGGATACTCAATAAAACTAAAAACAATTAACAAATTCATCAACTTTCATTCCAGTATGACGAAACTTGCCCGAGATATGGCAAATGAAATATTGAAAATTTCCTACTGAAACCACTGTGTTATTGGATCGGTTCAAAAACTAATGTACAAGGCATGAAATACAGTGCTTTGATAGCAAATGAAATGACAATCGATCTATATCTCTTTGTTTAAAATCTATGTAAAATTTTACACTTGGTGCTATATTACGACATACTTTCATAATACGTGGTTCATATCCAGAAATTCCAAATATAGATTTCTATGACGTCAACACTTAAGTACTGTATTTTTTTCTGCACAGGAAAGGGAGAAGGTTAGCAGTCTAGAGACTAGAGCCCAGGTGCTCAGCCAATAAAACATAACTTCTATCCTTAAACCGGTTGCAGCTGTTCTGTGGTATGGCTAATAATGTCATTGTAAAAACAACAGATTTCTGTTAAGAATATTGACTTTTGACTCTCAAGTTTGGTTGTCTATTTCCCTTATGGCCTTATGGCCGGACATTCGGCACTTGACCATAGCTTTTATAGCTTGCACCTTTGTTAGTTTTTGTTAGTTGCTGTTTGAGTTTCACAGAGAACTGTCGTCTATCTGTGCGTTTACTCTGTTTTTACCCCTTAATTGTAGTTATTCAAGAGGTTATGGGCCCAGATCAGGCCAAATAGAGTAACAATTAGTTGTACTGAAGTCTTATTAATTGTGTGATAATTTCTAAAGAAAAAAGTAATCACAATGGCCACTTCAGGAGAAGACTTATTTTTTAAGATAGAGAAACTAGTGAAAATTACCGCACATGGAAATTCCATATGAAAATGAGTTTAATTGGAAAGAACTTGTGGGAAATAGTGACTGGAGATGAAGTAGTGGACCCTCGCGCCTCATTGGATGAACAGAGGAAGTTTAAAAGGAGGGAAAATCAAGCACTTGCTTCGATTTGTTTATCTATTTCAAATGAGAATCAGATCTATGTAAGATCTGCTGAGACAGCATCAAAAGCATGGACTAGTTTGGAGCAGCAATTCCAGAAGAAATCCTTGGCTCATAAGATATTTTATCGAAGAAAGTTGTATGCTGCAAAAATGGAGCCACGATGATTAGCCATGTTACTTATATTAAGACTTTGGCAGAACACTTGGATGCAGTCGGAGATCCTATTCAAGAAAGGGACTTAGTTATTATTTTAATTAGTAGTTTGCCAGAGGAATATGGATATTTCATTACTGCGTTGGAAACAATTGCTGATGATCGTCTGACTTACAACTATGTTCAAGATCGTGTACTGTATGAATATGACAAATTACATGGAGAGAAAACTGTTGAGGTGTCCAAGAAAAAGGAGGATGCTCTGATAACTGGACAACAGTATGAAAAGAAGTTTGTTAAGACAAAAGGGACTAAATGCTATTATTGTCACAAGAAGGGACACATTGTAAAGAACTGTTACAAAAAGAAAGCTGATTGTAATAAGTCTGAATCAGCAAACAACATGGAAGAGAAGATTCTGTACAACAATGACGACGAAATAGCATTTACAGTAGGACCTGTTGAAGAGCATACTATTAAGGATTGGTTGATAGACTCTGGAGCCTCAAGGCACATGTCACCAAATAAACATCTCATGTCAAATTTTGTCAGGTTTGATGCCCCAGTGCAAGTTTTATTAGCCAACAATAAAGTTGTTTTTGCATACGGGAAAGGAGACGTACATTGCTCCGTGTTTGATAATTCGTGTAGATATAACCTGCTCCTCAAATATGTACTTTATGTTCCTCAGATTAAAAAACAACTGGTGTCAATACCTACGATGACTAATAAGGGAGTCGAAGTACATTTCAAGGGAAAAATGTGTTCTATTATATTGGATGATAAGGTGATGCACATAGGCCAAAAGTATGGTAAGCTATATAACCTGAATACTGAGAGTATCTCGACTGCTTTTTCTGCATCTGATTATGCTGAATACAATTCTAATAAGCTATGGCATTCAAGGTATGGACATTTGACTTATAGTAATCTCAAGTTACTATCTCAAAACAACACGGTAGAAGGATTGAAAGTGAATGCCAGGGATGATTGTGATGTAAGTTGTGATGGGTGTGCAGAAGGTAAATTATGCCGATTACCGTTCCCAAAGAAAACACAACATAGGGCTTCTGAATTGTTGGAGCTTATTCACAGTGATGTTGGGTGTGTGAGTACTAATTCAGTGGGAGGTTCCAAGTATTACGTTACCTTTATTGACGATTATTCCGGTTATGTAACTGTTTATTTTTTAAAGGAGAAGAGTGAGGTTCTCTGTAAATTCAAAGAATTTGTTTTTGCTGCAGAGAATCACACTGGTAAGAAAGTTAAAGTAATTCATACAGATAATTGAGGTGAATATACCTCTAATGCTTTCAAAGAGTTTTGCATTGACAGAGGAATAAGGCAAGAAACGACCATACCTATGACTCCACAACAGAATGGAGTAAGTGAGAGAAAGAATCGTACTATTATGGAAAGTGCAAGGTCGATGCTCTGTCATGCAAGTATGCCCTCATGTTTTTGGGCAGAAGCAGTCAATACTGCTGTGTATATTAGAAACAGGTGTCCAACTGTCGCTTTAGATGATGTAACACCATTTGAGCTATGGTTTGGTGGTAAGCCTGATGTAAGCAATTTCAAAGTTTTTGGGTGTGATGCTTACATTCATGTTCCTGATGATAAGCGAAGTAAGCTGCAGAAAAAGGCCACTAAGTGTATTTTTGTTGGGTATTTGGACACTAGTAAGGGCTACAAGTTTTATGATGCTGAGAGAAAAAAGATGATACGAAGCCGAGATGTGAAATTTCTTGAGCACAGTTTTGAACACCCTGCATTAAAGGGTAGAGATTGTGAAAGTCACAAAGAGTTGTTCAACATTGATGATGTGGTTGATGAGTTTGAGCCTATTCATGAGGTTGCAGAAAATCATGTGGATGATGACCCTGTAGCTGTAGATCTACCAAGTTTAAGAAGGTCAATAAGAATCAGAAATGTGCCTGAAAGACCTTGGACAATAACTGGTGAATATTGGAATCATGATGATTTAGATTTTGCAGACTTTATTGATGAGGTACATGAGGAACCAAAGACATTTGAAGAGGCTGTGAGTGATAAATATGCAGCACAGTGGAAAGATGCCATTAGCAGTGAGTTTGATTCTTTGAAAAAGAATGA
>JANTCA010076950.1:0-14952 GCA_024741275.1 Chironex yamaguchii
TGAGAAATGGATAGAAAATCTTAAAATTCCATGCAACACAGCTGAAATGCAGAAAACTGCCTTGTTAGGTACGGCTAAAATTCTAAGAAGAGTCTTAGACATGTAAATAAGGATAAAATTTTCCTGTTAGACGTTGGTTGTTAGTTATGACTCGTCTAGCAAGAGTAAAACGGCAATACGATCAGCCAGACCACGAAGGGAAAAGAACAATAATAATAATAATTGTCTTCTAGTAGTTACTTACAAAACGTTAACTCCTTATCCTATTTTTTCATCAATGTTGATGAAAGTATAGATTTAGTTGTACAGATGAAGGCTAAAGTGCCAGACGGCATGGGCACCGAACTGTATGTACCCCTGAAAAATCATAAAAGCCTAACATCTTTTGAAAAATTAAAACAGACAGAAAATACACTTGAACTAAATTAGATATAAACTTTTTTCAAAGGCTAATTAGGCTCCATGGCATCTTTGCCCATTTCGCAACAACGTGATCCAGATCAATTCAACCTGTTAAATCTTTCTCGCATGCTAATGTCATAAGACTCGGCGCTAAAATCATACTTAAAAGCTCTTTTCGTCTGACACTCCTCAGAGTATGAAACGTCAGATATTTTTTTAATAAATCCTCCTTCCTCCTGTTTTTCGTCAGTCTCTGTAGGCATGGTGAGCAACAGAGGGGAAAGAAGTCACCCTGCCGTGTCTCACCATGCCCACTCGGCGCTCTGGCGGTAAAATATCTTTTTCCTCCCCCTCCATATTTTTTTAAACTATTCTGTTCTGTTAAAGGTTAGTTATTATCTATGTTAGTGGTGAGTGGGTTAAAAACTGACACTCTGAATAACGCAAGTGACAATCTAATTACAATACTCTTATACGTTATAACACAAAGTATAATTTAATAACAAGTTAAAAGAAGAAAAACGGGAAACATATCTGTTCGTGCTTAAGACATAATAGTTTTTCGGGTCCGTTTGTTTACTTTGTAATGATACTGTTCTTTGAGGCCAAGTCACTGGAGGGATAGGAAGTAGTTTCTAGTGGAAGAAAACCGTTCACCTCTTGGTTAGTTGCTGAAGGAGAGCCGCATTGGCCTCTTTTTCTAATGGATATTGACTGAGTGAGTATACTAATTAACTACTACTTGTTGAATACGGATCTAAAACTCGTATAGTGCAATTTTTATAGATAGGCTCATTCTAATGTTATCGTGGTTTTTACCAGAAGACAAGTCTCTACATTTCTTCCCATTTGAATTCGCCTTGATCGAATTTGACGAGTATATTGTTTTGGAAATAGAAGTTCTTGTCTGAACTTCCTAGGCAAGACTGAATTCATTGAGCGTTCTATATTTTATTTCCCGCCTTACTTTTTAAATAAATGTTCGAAAGATCACGAATATTGTTGTATCTTTGGATAAAAACATTCTAAATCTAAACTTAAAGATGCAGTGTCTTAGAGTGAATGTTAAGAAATATCGTAGTCCTATCTTTGGGTCCATTTTAGGTATACCAAAAACCATTTCACTATCAGTTATTAATTCGTTATCTAGTTTCAAAAGGGTTGGGGTTAATTTCAAGAAGGCTTGCTTTTCTGTCTGGCATTCTATTTAAAGGTGGTGTGAAGTGCTTTCTTGTTGCATACGTAGTCTGAAGTGTCGTCTTCATTTGGGTTTCACTTTTTTATAAGTCTTGGAGAAGCGAAGTTAAGGTGTGCTTGCTCCCATACTGAAGAAATGACTGATTTAGGACATTTAGGATTATGTATGTTTTCCCAACGTTTAGGCCATAGGGCAGGTTCAATTTGCAAGATGTTCTCCCATTTCTATTACATTTTGGTGGAGCCTGTTCTAATTTTCTTATTTCAATGTACAATTCTTTCAGCTCTAACCTGTTTTCTTGCTTGTCATTTAAGTATATATTAGGGGTTCCTTCTCCTTCATTAATGTTTAAATTTACTAGACACTCCTTAATACGCTGGATTTCAATAAATGTTGATTTGTTGTAACCTTTTGTGAACCTTTGTTCACTAAGTCACTGATAAAATTGACGACTTTGCCTTGTTTGGGGAGTTTGAGCATATTTCCGTTCCTATCGGTAATTGCTGGGTTGTAATATACTTGGCTATTTGGAAAAAAGGTTGGGCTCAGTAGTGAATGGGAGGATATTCCATGATTTAAAACTAAATAGGTAGAAAGGGTCTTTAATATGTTAAATGAAATGGTTTGGATTTGTTTATAGGATGTGAACGCCACTATATCAATGGTATTTGCCTATCAATGTGTCAGCTAGTTGTCGTCTTATCGAGTTTGGAGCACTAAAATAGTTTAATAAGCCATATTATACACTGGGCTCTTATTTTATCTTTTATATTTACTAATTCCAATCCACCTTTTGATTTTTTTGATTGCAGGGTGTCTAAAGAAACTTGATGGTGTCCCTCCCAAACGAAGTTCGTGATACCTTTTTCAATTGCAGTTAAGGTATCATTTGGGATATCATGGATTTCTGTTTTGTGCCATAAACGGGATAAGGCATATGTATTAACTACACTTATTTTGCCTTGTTTTGACAATCCTCTTCCTTTCCACAGGTTAAGGACTTTTTTAATTTTCTGGTGTTGTTCTACGGAGGTCTTTTGAGCGGTATCCTTTTCAGCTAGCCAGACCCCAAGTATCTTAATTTTATCTTTTGACCAATTTAAATTATATGGTCTGTCACTTCGGTGTCTCCAATTTCCCAGCCACAGGCCTTCTGTTTTAAGTTTATTGATCTTACATCCCGTTTTCAAGTTTTGCTAACTCGTCAAAAACTATATTTAGGGATGTGTTGTTACTTACAAAGATTTGTGTATCATCGGCATATTGGAGTTAATGATGTATGGTAGGACTTTTGATAGTCGAGTAGAGAGCGCTTTAGCTGCCATATTAATATCGACGTTGAGTAAAGTAATAGGGTGGTAATTCTCTAGGAGATCTTTATCATTTTTTATGGATGACATTTTTTGTCTGTTTCTGACAATTGTTGATGCTGTTTGATATGGTCTAAGAGTTTTAGGTCATCTTACTTAATTAAAGGAAAGAAGTGCCTATAAAATTCTATCGTGAGTCCATCACTACCAGGTGATTTGTTGAATGGGAGTGCCTGTATTGCCTTTTCGATCTCGATTAGGGTGAAAGGAGTGTCAGATTCGTGTTTTTGAGCTTCCGTTAATTTTTCATCAAAACATTTCTGAAAGAATTGATTTTGTAAATCTTAATCGATAGCTTGTTCTGAATAAAGATTTTTGTAAAGTATTTGTGCAATTAGATCAGATGTGCTATGACGTCTTTTGTCATCTTCATCATATAGATATCGTATGCTGTTTTTGTTGGCGTGTATCTTTTCCATTGCTTTATAATAATTTATATTATGTTCATATCTCATAATTAGCTTCTTGTTGCATAAGTTGTCGTAAATTATTGCTAACTTGAGTAAGACGTTCTACAGTTTTTTTTTCATCTTGCGGAAGATTTTCAAGTTCTTCTATTTCATTTAGCGGTTTGCGCTTCTTGGCTTTTAATTGCTTGCTTTTTGGATGCGAAATCAACTGTTAGTGTTTTGACTAAATATATTCCAGCATCCCACCAATCAAAATAGTTGTCAAAATAACTTTGTTTATTTCTAAAGTCCTTCCATTCTGTTTCTATCAGGGCAGCGAAATCTTTAGCCTTTCGGTATTCGGAACTAAAATGCCATAATCCGGGTCCTCGCTGCAACTCATTTGTGGCTATTTCAATCAAATAGGGTTTGTGATCCGAGAATTGGGTTTCTATGAACGAGGTTTTTGTAATACAGGAAGCCCATCTTTTATCTACATAAATTCTGTCTAATCGCGACCTATTTTTCCGTTAGTGGCTATATATGTGTATCTTCTAAGTGAGGGATACTGAAATCTGAACGAATCCACTATATTAAATTTTGGGCAAATGTCACTCCAAAGATTCAAAAGTAGTCTAGGGGTATTATTAGTTAGGTGGTTACGGTCAAGGGCACTTTCAACTAAGTTAAAATCACCTAGTATTATATTAGGTGTTGTTTTTGACAATGAATTTTGAATGTCTTTTAGGGTCACAAAAAGACCGATTCTTATTTCGGTCTTTTTGTTTCGTACAAATGACGAATGACGTTCCAAGTTTCTTCCAAATTTGTATCTCTTATTTTTGTAGCTACAATTCTTCCTTCTCTAACTACATTGAAGGACTCTATCTTAAATCTATGACGAATCATAACTAGAATTCCAGAACAGGGATCATCAACATTTCACTATGACTATAAATTAAGTAATAGGATGTGGACAGGTTTTTTATATTGTTGTTAAGAGAATCAAATGTTGGGGAATGTGTCTCTTGAAGGCATATAATGTCTGGGTTTTCATTGTCTATTCTTTTGCGAAATATAAGAGCTTTTAGGGTGCCTCGCTCAGTATTCCTAACTCCATGGATATTCCATGTTAAGAACAGTGTCATAATTTAGATTGTAGGTAGGGTTATTCTCTAGCTTAGGAATTCTCTTGACAACTTTCAGTAGTAAGTGTTTTGTAACAACCTCTGTCAGATGTGTCCCGTTTTTGTCGAATGACTCCATATTTATCTCCCCAGTCAAGAGTGAAGACTATTCACTAAATGGCCCAGTTTTATCCGAGGTACGCAAACTATGTCAGCGGTTAGGGCCTCAACCGCAGGGTAGAATCGGAGATAATTAGTGTTTCGGTTCCAGACTTTCTTTTCTTCGCTTCCTCAGCTTTCTTTTCTCGCTCCTGTTGGAAAATAGGGCATCGGTGTACATGTTCTTTCTCACACTTCCTGCACCAGAAGGCCTGTCCTTTATAGAAGGCTCTGAATGGATAGTCTATTCCTTCGATGTTCACGGATTGTGCCCTGTCGATATTGCAACTGGACTCTAACAGAAGTGACCTTTTTCCACTAGCGATTTCTGTGTCCTTCCAAAAATTTAATTTACTTGGCCTAATGACATCCCCGAAATCACTGAAGTACACATCAAATACCTCCTTTCCGATGGTGTACAAGAGTCAACCAAACTGCTGCCTGGCTTCGTTTCTGTGGTTTTACAGATCTAACTTTTTTATCAATATGTTCAAAACTTACGGTAAGGCAAAAATCCTCCAATTTGGCCTCATCTTCGGCAATTCTTGGTATGACTTTAAACTGCCCTTTTCTTCTTGAGGCAATCAAATGGGCTCTGGCAGTACACTGCTTTTGTCACACGGCAACTACCTCGCTAATTTTAGGGAGGCGAGTTGCTGGGAAGACGTTGAACAAATGTAGGAGGAAAAGCGTTGACGCCATTTTATGTTAAGCAATGCAATAAAGGATGCAAAGGACCCAATTTCAAAGGGCAACATGACCAAACGATGAGTGCAATTTAAAAATCACAGAAACGATAGGTTTCTCTGCAGTCAATCCAAGAATTGTTTCCACGACTAGGAAGATTCTGCCATCCAGTCACAAGGAAAGTATGCCTACCACACAAAAAAGCTTAGAATTATATGAATTTTTGTGCCGATGTGAAGCTCTGTATGTACGTCGCACTTCTCAAAGATTGGGTAACAGGATCAAACAACATGTTCCAGCCACTGTACGCCAAACATCCCATACGTTGAAACAAGAAAACCAGTCCTCTGTAGGCAGAAAGAGGTCATTTTTTCACTTGGACTCTTCCAATAATGTTTTGTTTCTTCATTTTCTCTTTCTTTGTTTCCTTTCTTGTCTAGGATTGGCTAGTTTTGCTACATGTTTCGTATAAATAGTTTGCCATATACATACACTTTCTGACGTTTCGTACCCTGAGGAGTGTCAGACGAAAAAAGGTTTTGAGTATGATTTTACCGCAATGTCGCAAATTTTCAGCGCGATTTTCAGTTTTGTACCACGAAAAGATTGTTCACACATATTTATAAGAAAAATTTTATCATGCCTAATACAAAAAAATCCTGAACAAAACAGAGTACTTAAACTTCTTTCGCAACTGCTTGGTAGGTGGTGCTGTCTATGATCTTATTCAAAATTAAGAAACATTCCAGCTGAGGTCCAAAAGAAATGAAATGATAACTATCTCGTAATGCTTTTCTGTTTCAAGTGCATGTCAACTGAAAGTGCTATGGAAAGAGGTCCAAAAATGGCCTTTTACCAGTGTGATTAACCCGTCCGATTCACCTGCTCATCGCACTCACACTGACGTTATTTTCATCCAAAATGCCTTCATTGCGATTAACAGGTTGTTCCAACTTCACGTTTTGTCCTAAAAAACCTCACATTATATTGCTCTATGGGCCCAACTAGGGGGTCCTTAGGTAGAAATAAGAACTGCACCCCAAGAAATGTGGGCTGATTTGACCTCTATCCACCTAAACATATGCATAAAAATAAACAACAAAAGATGAATGTAATCAATGATATACAATCAATGAACTCACCGAACTGAGTGAAAAATCCTCCCGGAGATTTACCTTTAGGAATATCTTGGTTGAGGGCCTACGTTGATACCAAGGAAAAGAGCTAAGATCATTAAGACACACAGGCGTTCGACCAGTACAAATCACAAATTGCGATTTTTGTAACAATATTTTAAGAATAGTAAGTCGATCCACTAGTTTTAGACAAAAAATCACCTTACAGAACAACATTGAAAACGGACACCGTAAAAGTATTGACTTTTTTCCAAATATTTCTTGTAAGATATACACGAGTTCGTGCCGCAGAAAACATTTAGTGTTTAGTATAATCAAATGTTTAAGAAATAAACCAAACAAAGTAAAAACGAGTGTGCTACAACAGAAGCATGGTTGACTAACATGAAAACAGAAGTGTCCGTGATCAGAAAGGTGACTATTGCCACTGGGAACACACTGTATGAAATATATTGATAGGTTGGAATGCACATGTTTGTGCTATGTTGACATTATGGATGAGCGCTGCTGCAGATATGTACCTCTGTCTGTAATTTCCGGGTTATAATAGATTTTGTTGTTCTTTCCACGTGTTGTTGCTAGCTCTATAGTTGACTACTGTACAACAGTAACATTGGCGCAGTCGACAGTACAACAGTAACAAGAAGTGATAATCCCACTTTGCCTAACAAGAACTAAGTCCAAAATAAACAATGTGGGCGTGCGGATTAGTCGGTTCCGTTATAACCAATTTAGGACAACGCAAAGCAACACTTACGCATCAAAAAGGTTAGGTGCAAAATATCAATACTTCTAAACCATTAAGCTATGTACCACGCCATACATAAAATATTAAAAAAGCATACTACACAGTAGAAATACTTCATGTTCAATGTTTCTAACACTGACCCTTTCTCACAAAGAAAGAATAACCTCCATCGTAGTGTGACAAAAGTCCACACGATGATGATTAAGACCAAAATATTGAGCAATTAGACCAAGCCCACCTAATGGTCACTCCAGCGTTCTATTGAAACTTCGTTTGTGTTGGGTTATGAACTGGAGAGCAATAATTATTTACACTAACATACATACGCTTGAAGAAATAAGTCGAGCAAAAATAGTACAGCAGTTACTGACTACGTACTCTTAAAAATAACGAACCAAAATTAAAACAAATCTTACACTGACATTCTCTTCCTTTCCTCCAAAAGAAAACAGAGGCCGCTCTCCACCAAAAATTGACGTCTCATTTTCAGTACTTACTGACACATTAAAAAGACCGTCTCCTGATTCCTGAGAGGCAAATGTATATACATAGAAATTAAGGAAGACACAACCAGTGCAAAAGCTCTTTCTATTTTGTGGAAAAAGGAACACCTTTGCTAACTCTTTGTTACCTCAAATTATCTTCTGTTTGAAAAAGGCTAAGTACTTTTCTGAACCTATCAATAAACAATCTTCACTTTTCATAAATATCGATTTTCTGTTTAATGTCCTGTTGTTTAAAAGTTCCTTACACAAATTTACAAGACTTGTTGTGAGTCCAGTAAATTTATGTGCTTTTTTGTGCAATTGGAGAGCGCATAAAGCTGACTCTACACCATAGCTTCTTTTTTGTTGTTTGTTCAAATGTCAATTCAAGCAGTAGAAACGAACTGTTTTTTAAACATGCAAATTATCAAGTCAATTAAACATCTAGCTTAGTCGTGGATGTAAACCGATTGGATCAAAGAATAGATCAGGTGTTTAGCGTATTATTCTATATTCCGCTACGTTACACAACTGAGTCTAGAACAATAACCAATATCTTAAAGTTTCTTTGCGTGATCCTAATGCACATTTCGTACATTCCAACATGTATTAGACACTTCAAACGTTCCTATACAGTCCCAAATTGTAATATTTTTCCATGAACATTTGTTCCACAAATACTCCGTAATACAAAATTATGCATTTCGCAATAGTCCTATGCATCACGTTTCATAAGTGACAGCTACAAACTAGTCCGCCTAAACAATGTGTCATATGCAGACCGCGATCCCTCAAATGTTTTCGCAGCTTTTAAAAACTAAAGATGCTCACAATCTTTAAAATGAGCGCCTTTAAAATGAGCGTCTAAGTTATGCAGGTTTTTTAGGTCTTGCTCTAACTCATAGTTCCATATTCAGTTCTACGTTAAACTGGTGAGGCTTGGTAATGTTCACCTTACCGTTTATAAATTTCCCTCGAGAATGATTTCAACACTATGGTTTCCATTATAGTCATGTCTTTGTTGAGCCAGGCAACGTATGACAACCTGTATTTATGAGAGCTCTACATAAGCATTATAAATGTTTGGCTTGAATTGTCTGGTGCAGCATAATTTTCAATACTGAGGTAACATATGAAACGTTATCCCTACCTTTTCATTTGCATTGACTGTGGAACTCTGAAACATTGGTCTACTGGAAAAAACAAATCCACCAGCTGGTGATTGATTCAGTTGTTTTATTTTCTCAGCGTGTGACGTCGGGCTAAGACCAAGTGGTAGCTTTTCTGGCGACTTTAAATAAAAGCCTTCTCTATACCGCTTCATATCAGACAGTCGCAAATCATCAGGGGGCATCTGAACAAACCTTATACCAGAGTCGTCGACTGGTTCCCCTACAATTGAGACTAAACATATCTTACTTATCCCAAATAAAAGCAGTGTTTGCAAATGACTCACCATAGTCACAAATGTCTACTTAATATATTTATAAAAGTACAATATTTTATACGTATTCTCTACTTTTTAGCACCATTTGCAAAACGTTGCTTCCCATACATAAGATTCCGTTCACAAATTAACATTATGATTTAAATTTCTATTATTGTCAAATTCCATTTGCTGTCAGTGATGAAAGAGTACAGTTTCACTCCAAATAATTTCACTTCAATGGCGGTACAGTATCTACTCTCCTCAAAATCCCGCTAAAATTCCATTGCTCACAGTTTTCAAGCTTTGTGTGCTTCAAATCCATGCTATCTTTATTATGTTTTTGCAGTATAATTTATTCCACACCAGTCAATACTTGTAGCCTACATTTTTACGTTGACCGTTCTAGTCACCTATTTGTTGAAATTTACAACGCATCGTAGAAATACTGGCTTCGTGACCAGTGTGTATTTCTCTACAGTATGGGTAAGATGGTACTTTAGTTAGCAACCTCTCTATAGATTTTTACCTCAATAAAAATGCATAAGGAGGTAGATAGGTCTATCTAACGCCGTGCCTCGCACTCCTTCCTTGCCTGCTCTTCAGTATCAGCTTTGTTTCAAGTCTTGTGTACTAATCGCAGGTACTTTTCTATCGATTTACCGCTGATGACTCCGCGGTATATAAGTTACCCTGGATTAAATGTTTCTCTGTTCTCGTGTCAAAGTAAAGATACTTCATTGTGTAGTTCCCTCGTTACTAATTTCCAGCAGGGTAGTTATAAGGCTGAATTATTTGGTAGAGCGTAGCAAGGTTGTTCCATTAATAGTCCCAAAATAACAGTGTATTTTAGACCCATACTGTACAGGGGCGAAAGTTCCTGCAACAATGTCTGGTAGGCAGTCCTAAGGCCACACTTGTTTCATTCATCTGATGTTTACGGAGGCAAGAGACTTGTCAGTTGTTCTTTTCACTTTTGCTTTGAGAGGAAGATGATTTTGAGTCTTACGTGTATTTTCGACTCCCACTTTCACGCTCAATTATGATTTTTATGAACCTTAAGCTTTAACAGCATCAAAGGATAAGGCTGAGCTTTTGTTCTCATTCTACTCTTGATAATACTGGTCATTCACTTCTCGATCTCCATATGGAGACTTCTAACCTTAAATAAACTGACATATCACGTCAGCTTTGGTTGCAGAGATCATAGCATGGTTAGATCAAATTAAAGCAAGTGGATCTTATGGCATGTACATAATCGTCTTTTACTAGTTTTTTCGAGTTTCCTCCCGTCTTGCCAATGCTCTTTCAAAGGCCCGACATTAGGATCACTGGAGGTATTTTGGAACGGTTACTAATATACTCTTAGAAGGTTTCTTATCGAATAGCTCTAACAGCACACATGAGGTACAGATCACATAGATACCTTGTCCTTATGTTATTTTCTCAGGGAGCCATACATAAACATGTGCTCAAAGTAATGTTCCCTGTTAATGATAAAGGTGCCGTACAGAAAATAACAGCATTAGCCTTACCGTTTGCAAATGATGTCATCAAATCATCTCCTTGTAGCTGCAAATTGTGTTCTTCGGTGGAATCCAAATTCTCAGCTTCACGAGAATGCTCACTGGTAGAACTTTGTAATAAATTGGGGTTGTTTTTTTCATCAGCTGTACTTGAATCACCACTTTGGTTGTTATCAGATTGAACGAACAAGCTACATCCGCTGGTAAAGCTTGATTGTACCTGATTTGTTTTTGCTGCTACAGACGACACAAGCTTTAGAGTGTTAGTTGTAGATATATCTTCGTTTATATCGGAAACTACCTTAGGTACGTTTGGTGTCTCGATTCTAGGAATTTTGCAGCGACTTGTCATTCTCTCTGAGCTGTCACTGCTTTGCATTGTTCGAAAAATGTTCGATGAAAATGTAGTGGGTGTTTTATTGTGTTCAACGATTGTTGGCATAACATCAGTTTTTTCGGGAATGCTTTGGACATTAGTCTTGGCCCGGGTTGCATTCCGTACGAGTGGCGATCTAATAAACAACGGAATCGGAGTCTTTGTGCTTCTTGAGGAGCCAATATCAAATTCTGACTTAGTTGCTTCTACTGTGTGAACATTCTAGAAAAAGAGATCCAGTTACTGTATAAATGCAGAACAAAGGCATCTTTTTACAATGAGTAAATCGTTTCCAAAGTGATCCACTACCTTTACCTTCCATGCCATACTATTTCAATCGTTGAGTGTATGCTTACTTTTAAGCAGTTACACACAATTTTGAGGCTTTTTGTGCAAAAAGTACTTGGTGATTGTAAGATATTAAGGTGCAAAAATAACAGAGATCATTTGCAATATTGGACTTTTTGTGTGCGTAGTTTTATGGTGTCTTCTCAAACTAATACACAGAAATATGGCTTTAAGCATCGGACATGTTCTTTATACTTTCTTCAATGGGAAATATCACTGTAAAAATGCGTAGGCCAATAAATGTTTTACGCTAAGCTAGTACGCTACCGTAGTTTGACTAAATCAAATTTGTGTCCATGTTGCATCTATTTGTCATTAAAAATACCAATGAGAACTAGGACCCCTTAAAGTAACAACAGATTGAACTTAAATTAATAGCGTAGAAATGAACTGCCGTTCACTATGCCGGCTGAGTTAGTTGTCATCGTCCTTGTAAAAATACGTTTGTCTTTTTAAGCGTTAATGCAAGTGAAATAATTTAGGTAATAATCATTCTCTACCTTCTTTCCTACATACTTGTTCGACTTACTTCCCCCCGACACTAAGATACCACCCCCAGACGGAATCCTTGACGAGGTAATGTTTTTGTCTCTTAGTTTTTAATGTAACGTTAATACTCTCCCTTAAATACAATAAATACGTGATTTATGGGAAGACATAGACTTTGTTAATTAGTTCCCATTATTTACCTGTCATTTCCATTACAAACAATCGTAATGTTGGCCTAAGGCAGAATCACACGTTAATCGAAAATGACGGACAAAACGTGTGATTCTGCCATAGATCAACATTTTTTAGAAAATTCAGAACGCGGCAAAGTGTATAAGGCCGAGAATTTTCGGTCATTTGGCACAGTTAGATCGTCTTTTCATCAAAGTGTATTGAAGTGTGTCTTAGAGTGCAATTTTCCATAGTAGATAGTACGTCTTATGGACTGAAGCAACAATAGATAGGATGTACTAAAACGGTACGATACTTAAATCAACGCGAAGTCATATGTAACTTGCGGTCTTTTTGAAAATGGTACAGTCAATGGGAGCAAAATAACGAATCACGTATTAATAAATATATAAATATCTTCCGGTTTAAAACACTTCCTGCAGCAATTGTACTTTTACTATGTGCAGTGTATGAATCAATCATTAATTTACAAGGGAATTGTTCACACTAGTCAAACATTATGCAGACCCTCTTGTGAAAAAACACACGGCTTGGCATTAATTGTCTTAAGAATTGTTTTGTACTTTCTGTCGACCGTAATAAAAGCAGATTTATTCGATTTATAGAAATCGAATAAAAGTATTTCTAGAAGAGGCAAAGACAAATGTGAAACGACACAAGGCCGAGGATGCCTGCATATCAGGCCTAATGAACAGAAAAAAAGACTTCTTAACCGGTATTTCTAAAACACCAAAAAGTGAAGCACAAATACTCAAATCAATTGTGCCTCAGTACAAATATGACTGGTGTACAAATATCAACAAAAATATCCCACCTTTGCTTTATCAATGAACTGTTCAGAAGCTGCTTCTTTTGAAACGATGATGTCTTTTGAACTGGCTGCAGACACCGATGCCTTGGTTTGAGAGGAAAAGTACTTTGGAGTTGCCGGTGCTACAATTAAGGATGGCTTGTCAGTAGACGACCACCTGCAGTCGTCATTCTGCTGCCGTGTGATTGACTGATTTTGATCACTGCCTTTAAATTTGACACTGACGGGTAACGGGGGAACCAGGCATTGTGTCACTGGGGGTCCTAATACAGAAAAAAGGAAATATTAATAAAACTAAGGGAGAATTAATTTAAACTAGCAGTTTCTCTATCATGTTGCAAACGGCAACTACGGAAGATATTAACCAACACATTTTAACGTGTATGGAAAGTGAAGACCAACTAGAATTCCTCCAGTTAAAATGGATGCTTCCATTTACAGCTACCATTATTCAAAACCCGAGTATAGATGGCTACAGAATGAATTTCAAGCCTTTACGTTGAAGAAAATGTTTTCTTGTATCAGCCTGATCGTTACGTGCACAGCAGGCATTTATTAATAAAAATCAAAAAAACTTAAGTGGACTTACTTTCTTCCATCTGGTATTCAGTATGGGAGGATTTGTTCTGTTTTGACTGATTTTGTTGCAGTTTTTCCTCAGCAGTTAAAATATTTTTTGAAGTAGAATCCAGTATAGCAGCTTGTTCTTTTATCGACTGCAGATTCATGTTAGTGTTATGCTTTACTTTGGCTCTGGTTATGTGGTTAAGGACACGAGCTTAAAATACCGCCTAAATATCATTGCACTCGTTGATAAAAACGTTGTAGATTGGAGTTACTTGATCTTGAGAGCATATAATTCCAATCAATTACTCATTCACATAGCTAAATAGTATGTCATAAGTATATGAAATCAATAACTAAAGGAAATTCCAGTCGCATCACAATTTTTAGACTACATATTTCAAAACTCAGTTGCAAAAGCAAGAAACGGAGTTATATAAGTCTATTCGTAAAAGTAGCAGTGTCGTGGCAAAGTTTGTGTTTGGGTAACTCCAAAATACAAAAAAGTTCGCCACAGCCAGAATATAAGCATCCTCCATTAGGTATGTAATCGTCAAACAGTGGGTGGATTGGAGACGTTGATACAAGAGTTTTCTATTTCTTAATGAAGTAATTGAAACTAGGCATTATTTTGGACGAAAACTAGTCAAGCCTAGAGTAAGCGGAGATTGGAATAAGAAGAGTTAAAAACATTATTATGTATGGTCCATCATTTTCCAGCAATCTGTATCTTTTTCTGCACGATACCTCTTTGTCTTCTTTACTGGAAAAAGGAGTTTCAAAAGTTCTTTTATATACCCATAACTAATATTTTTACAGCTACACATCCTGATGGTATTTCTGTAATTGTACATAAGAAATGGTTACCAGAACCGTCACCTGAATTAGCCAAACTTTATCCCGAATCTTCTCATGAATAATAATATCATCGACTAGGAGGTTTCCAAAAGGTATCTTTTTGTCATTATCTCTGGGGAAAGATGGAACTGTAGATCTAAAAGTTATTTTCCCGTCAAAGGTGGGTTTCTGAAACTTTAATCAATAGTTGTTTGGTGAAGCAGTTAGTTTTATACTTCTCAGTTTGGCATTTTGCCCAGTACATAGTTGAATTGCTCACTGTTTACTCGGATTTAAAGTATCTATATTTAA
Organism: Chironex yamaguchii; assembly: GCA_024741275.1. Taxonomy (NCBI): domain Eukaryota; kingdom Metazoa; phylum Cnidaria; class Cubozoa; order Chirodropida; family Chirodropidae; genus Chironex; species Chironex yamaguchii. Next base: position 14,583 of record JANTCA010076950.1, read on the forward strand.
ACATAGCCATGCTTGCAGTCTTCGGATTACATAAATAATGCTGTTATCCACGGTATATTCTTGTGTATAAAACTATATTTTATCTCCACTAATGATAATCCCGACTAGAGTACCTGAAAGTTACCTACATTGCATCCTGGTTGGGAACTCTTAGAGGAAGCATTGAAAAGATAAAATTGGCAGTTGGAGATTGACATTCGTTATTTTGTTGATGGTAGCGGAGCTAAAATGGCTTGCAACTTTTGATACAGCCAAAACCAATGAGATATAAGAAAAGCTAGAGGGTCAACTCCAGGCCTCTCGCATGTTGAAACGTGAAGCCATCGAAACGACGTCCAAAACGAGGTTTGTACGGCAAAAAGTTCGTAGC